>MJUT01022927.1:91468-104720 GCA_002080005.1 Gigantidas platifrons
CTTCCTAGCGTAAAAACTTTAGGAGGAGTTGCACGGACAAACCATGTACCCTTTTTGCCAAATTCACCAAAAAATGACTAAGTTCAACAATCTATATTTTTGGTAAAAATGCACAAAAATCAAAATCCTTATCACATGCACACCTTTGATATATGTACAAATGATCTGCAAAATAAAAACTTCCTAGCGTAAAAACTTTAGGAGGAGTTGCACGGACAAACCATGTACCCTTTTTGCCAAATTCACCAAAAAATGACTAAGTTCAACAATCTATATTTTTGGTAAAAATGCACAAAAATCAAAATCCTTACCACATGCACATCTTTGATATATGTACAAATGATCTGCAAAATAAAAACTTCCTAGCAGAAAAACTGTAGGAGGAGTTGCACGGACAAACTATGTACCCTCTATGCAGACAGACAGACGGACAGGGTGAAACCTATATACCCCCCCAAACTTTGTTTGCGGGGGGTATAAATATATGATAAAATGCTATATTTCAAGCTGGCAAAACATATAAACTATATATTTTCACACATATGCTATAATTGAATATATTTCATTATTAACCAAGATTAAAAACTTTTGATTGAACCCTTTAAATGATTTGAAACAGTGTGTTATAAAGGTAACAATATGACATCATACTCTATATTTTAGCTTGGATAAGAGTTGGAGTTGAAAAGATTTTTTTAAGTCTCCTGTTAGTGAAAACGATTTTGTTTTGATTCCGAAATTAACAGTTTGTTAAACTGGATATTTCAACACAGGCACAGAAAAGATTTTTTTTTATCTGAAATGCTATATTTTGGTAACAAAAAAACTTTGGGAAAAAGTATGCACTATTCCAACTTTAAATATGAAATTAAATTTTGTTTTAACTCAAAGTATAGTATTTCTAAAATTAGACAAGAAGAAACAATTCCTAGAAATCTAGACATGGGCACATGAATAATCGTGATATTTAAGTTCTTTTTCAGAAAACTGCACATGCTGTTAAAATCTGAAAAGTTCACTAAAGCATCAAATGAAATAATAAAACACTGCAAAAAGTAATTTCCGAACACATAATAGTTGCTCCAGATGAAAATAAATGATTAGAAGGATAGAAATAACATTAAAATCAATGTGTGAGTAATATTGATATTTTTTAAACGCTGTATTTGTGGGATGTAATTGTTTTAGTTGTAGCTGGATAAAAGTGCTGGGTACAGGCTCCTACCGAAATCCATGTGTGTACAAAACTTCTGGCTTATTACGTCTATAAAGTTGTAATTATACTACTACCAGAGGCCGTCACAGCTGTGATCATATGGTAGTTTGATTTACAACTACTTATGCAATCAGTGCCTATCGCCACTGATGTTGTGAGTTCGAATCTCGATCAGGGCAAGGAGCACAACATTATGTAATAAAATTTGTCAGTGACTTGCGACAGGTTGGTGGTTTTCTCCGGGTCCTCCGGTTTCTCCACCAATTTCATTTCAAATATTTTTTATTGATAAATCAATAGGATTGGATAACAGGCTATGCCTATGCAAATCCTCTCCAACAACAAGATGGAACAATTAGAAAACAATTTACATAAGACATAGAGCAATCTACCCATCATGTATACATGCAATTCATCTTAATTACCAAGCATAAACCCATGTATATTAATAGCAGAATCTTACAAAAAGAAAAAGTTGTTTGTTCTTCTCTTGTTAATAGGTATGATATAATTTGGAATAGCCAAATTATGGCTTTATATTTAAGCAAACAAATGTATTTTTATTTATAATATTAATAATGATGAATTGGCATATCATGATGGATAGACTGAACTTACATTTACTAGTAACACACAATATATACAACATGTAAACTGAAATTATGAAATCAAAATCACTAATTAAGTGAGGTCCACCATATCAATATGAATTAACTCTTTTTTCAGTATATATATTTATAATTGAATAAAGGGATTTTGGGAGAGATGGAGGAAGAAGACACAAGTAAGTAAATAAGGGGGGAAATATTTAAACAAAATATTGATTGAGATAGGCAAGTACAAATTGGGTAAAGGGGGTAGGGGGAAGGGAGACCTGAATAATTGAAAGATTTACAGCTATCAATTAAACTGAAAATTTTAAGATTTGGAGCTATATATGGGAAGACTTTTCAATGTTGGTATATAACCAAATACAGAGAAAAGGAAAATTTGTTTGTTTGTTGAGTCATGTGAATCTTCTACTACCAGTAATGAAATAGTGAACAGCATTGAGTATCTCAGTATTCTCCTCTACAGTAAGGATTGGTGAGCCTTTCAATAATATATCCAAATTTAAAACATCTTGAAACTTTCTTAGAGAATTAAAAAGTTGTATTCTGTGTCTTATGAACAATGGACAAACATAAAAATAATGGAAATTATTTTTAATTGCATCCTGGCACACTGGGAGCTGTCAGACAGATGAGACTGAAACAAGTGGTGATTTAAACTGCTTGCTTCATTACGAAGTTGGCAATGCCAAATATTTAAGCTGCGAGAACCAATAGAGTAGAAGCTAGGAGATTTATCGATATCTTCATTAAGTTTAATCTTGAATGAAGACAATGAATGAATGTTCCTAGTATCATTATCAAGTTTGTTCCATAAGTCTCCACCAATAAAACTGAAAGTGGCATTAAACACCATTAAACAAACAAACATGTTCTTATACTAACCCTTTCTGTAAGATGCTGAAGTCGCAGTTTATACCGGGCTGTTTCTTGTTTTATAAATAAATCTCTCATTTTCTCTGTTACCGAGTTGGGAGGTGATAACTGCAAAAAAAAAAAAAAGAACAAAAATAAAAATGATTATAGCAAGGTAAGTAGCATCACCAAGCAATATACATCCCACTCAAACTGACAGTGGCAGTGTTCCCATGAGAAAATGTTACCAGTTAACATAATTCTACTTAATTTACAAACCAAATGAAACAGTGCACTTGATAGTGGTCCATGAGAAATACTACTGCAGTTACAAGAATTCTAGTTAATTTAATACAAACCAAATGGTACACAATAGTTTACTTAGCAGTCTTCCCATGAAAAAATATTACGGTTAACCAAATTTCTATTTATAGCAAGTTAACTTACAAATCATTGGTACAGATCTAGACAGTGTACTGGCCGAGTTGCCATGGAGAATATAACTTCAGTTAACCAGAATTCTATTTATAGCAATTTAATTTACAAACCATTGGTACAGACAGTGCACTGGCCGAGTTGCCATGGAGAATATAACTACAGTTAACCAGAATTCTATTTATAGCAAGTTAATTTACAAACCATTGGTACAGTGCACTGGTCGAGTTGCCATGGTGAATATAACTACAGTTAACCAGAATTCTATTTATAGCAAGTTAATTTACAAACCATTGGTACAGACAGTGTACTGGCCGAGTTGCCATGGAGCAGGGTTTCTGCTGGCGTGTGCCATTTGCGCATTTGGCGAAAAATCTATGATTTTGGCGATAAAATATTTACTTTGGCTCAAAAGATTTCGAATGTTCATCGTCTGCTGTGGCGGTCATTTTCTAGTTCATTACTTCGGAACGCCCATAACGCTATTCGGAAAGCTTCGAATGTTACCCATGAACTGATCAAGTGACAGAAAATCGATAATCAGCTGTTCATAATGTTTATCTGTTGATAGGATAATTAACTTGTAAAATACATAAAAGGTAAGTCAAACAAAGGTGTTAATTAATGGTCTCGGGTGAATGACTTCTCTCTGTCAGTTCGTGAATTGTTTTCATATAATTTTAAGAAACTTGTCATTTATTTTAGCACTATCGTTTTAAACGCATCGAAATTTTTAACTCCATTTTACGTTTTTAAAATGGGACGGAAAAGAAAATTAGTTTTTGAAAGTAATACTCCGGGAAAAGTAATGAAACTGTCCGAATTATGGGGTCATGGCAAGCAGGCAGTGCAAACTGAAGATGCACTTGTAAATTATACAATTTAATGATTATTTCATTGGAGGGGCCATTGGCAAATACATTTAATTTTATAGAAGCTTTTAGGAGGTGGTCAATACGAAAGCAGAGGAGAATTTGTTCAGTTTAAAAAAAATAGAACAGTTTTTACAGTCTGTATTTTACTTTCTTGCCTTTTATGGTTATGATAGTAACTTAAACAACAGAGTGTTATATCATATTTTTTATCTACTTGTCTTTTATGGTTGTAATAGTAACTGAAACATTATTGTGCTATTGTATTTCAAAAAGTAAATGTACCCTTATATTGTTTTAACATGTATGAAGTAAGAAAATAAACAAATGATTAATATTTATGTGCGTTTTTAGTGCCAAAATTTTTTGAAGTATTTATGGCTCAAAACATTTTAAAGTGGCTAAAAAATTTAGTCTTTGGCTCAAGTGTTGGCTAAAAAAAAATTCAACCCAGAGGAAACCCTGCCATGGAGAATATAACTACAGTTAACCAGAATTCTATTTATAGCAAATTAATTTACAAACCATTGGTACAGAAAGTGTACTGGCCGAGTTACCATGGAGAATATAACTACAGTTTACCAGAATTCTATTTATAGCAAGTTAATTTACAAACCATTGGTACAGTGCACTGGTCGAGTTGCCATGGAGAATATAACTACATTTAACCAGAATTCTATTTATAGCAAGTTAATTTACAAACCATTGGTACAGACAGTGGGTACTGGCCGAGTTACCATGGAGAACATAACTACAGTTTACCAGAATTCTATTTATAGCAAGTTAATTTACAAACCATTGGTACAGACAGTGTACTGGCCGAGTTGCCATGGAGAACATAACTACAGTTAACCAATAGATAGTCTTTAAATCCTTGTGGTGGTTTTGGTTGAACAACTGAGAGACTCTTCTGTTGAAATATTGTTTTCTGTAAGAAAAAAAGAAGAATAAAGAAATGAATATGGCTTAAGACATTGTGATCAGATACACATCAATAATATTGGCAGGTATCATTAGAAGCAAATATTGGTTGGCTCCGAGTCAGGATAATGTGTCAAAGTGGAGTGACATGTCTCCATGCAGACTGTTGTTTTAGTAAGCTACCACTATTAAAATCCAACTTGGTGTGTTGGTCTAGTACAAAACGGACATCAACATCATCTCAACCAAGTGTAATTTGTTCTTGCCAAGATAGTTATAAAATTGCTCATTTAACATTGTAATAGATAAACAATAATCACTCACACACCCAATATTGAGGTGAGTATGCTACCCATTACATCACTAAGGTTAGAGACATTCAATTGATATTTTCATAAATTTGATCAACGATGAATCTTTGGAGATAATTTACTTCATCTTCATCATATATAAATACTTGATTTCAAAGAAAAAAATAATTTGTGTGTTAAAACATCATCCTAGGGAAATAAGTCAATGAAAATCTCTACAGGAAAATAAAATAACATTAAATCCACATCTCTACAATCTGACTGCAGCTATTATGGCCTCATGACCATGATAATCGCTATGTTGGATCAGAATTGATCAGTAACTTTTGTTTTCAATACAAGACAAAATATGGACAGTGAACAAAATCTAACATATCTAATATTTCTTCGATGTAAGTCACTGGCAAACTTTCACATAATTTTGTATCGAGTATACCTTGCATCACAGCCACGGCTGTCCTTGTTTCTTTGGTTATTTGAGAAACTGCTATGTGATGTCATACAAGTGTATACATAACTCGTGAAAGATGATTATATTGTGTACAACACATTTCATCAAGATTTATCTGTTCAACTACATGTATTTTAATTAAGTTTTTTAAGATGAATTTTGCAAAAGTAATTTTGCAACATTAAAATATTCATAATTGATATAATGTATAACATTGCTTAAATACTGTTTCTCAGAATCTTATTCTAAATATCTGTAATTAAAATGGAGAAGACAATACGAAGTTGAAAAACTTGTGTCTGATCCTTTTGTAATTATCCAGACAATAAAATATGCTTAAATTAAATTAATTTCAACTTGTGTCTGATCCTTTTGTCATTACGTAGACAATAAAATATGCTTAAATTAAATTAATTTCAAATCGTGTCTGATCCTTTTGTCATTTAGTAGACAATAAAACATGTTTAAATTAAATTAATTTCAAATTGTGTCTGATCCGTTTGTCATTACGTAGACAATAACATATGTTTAAATTAAATTAATTTCAAATTGTGTCTGATCCATTTGTCATTACGTAGACAATAAAATATGTTTAAATTAAATTAATTTCAACTTGTGTCTGATCCTTTTGTCATTATGTAGACAATATTTAAAATATGTTTAAATTAAATTAATTTCAACTTGTGTTTGATCCTTTTGTCATTATGTAGACAATATTTAAAATATGTTTAAATTAAATTAATTTCAACTTGTGTCTGATCCTTTTGTCATTATGTAGACAATAACATATGTTTAAATTAAATTAATTTCAACTTGTGTCTGATCCTTTTGTCATGTAGACAATATTTAAGATATGTTTAAATTAAATTAATTTCAACTTGTGTCTGAACCTTTTGTCATGTAGACAATATTTAAGATATGTTTAAATTAAATTAATTTCAACTTGTGTCTGATCCTTTTGTCATTATGCAGACAATATTTAAAATATGTTTAAATTAAATTAATTTCAAATTGTGTCTGATCCTTTTGTCATTACGCAGACAATAACATATGTTTAAATTAAATTAATTTCAACTTGTGTCTGATCCTTTTGTCATTTAGTAGACAATAACATATGTTTAAATTAAATTAATTTCAACTTGTGTCTGATCCTTGTCATTTAGTAGACAATAACATATGTTTAAATTCAATTAATTTCAACTTGTGTCTGATCCTTTTGTCATTTAGTAGACAATAACATATGTTTAAATTCAATTAATTTCAACTTGTGTCTGATCCTTTTGTCATTTAGTAGACAATAACATATGTTTAGATTAAATTAACTACAATGGTAATAACATATCAATGTAAATACAAAAGTTGGTGTGTTAGGCTTTGCCACTGACAAATTGTCTAATCACATGTTTTGTTACAAATATAATTTAAAAGTTTTCAATATATTAGATGGTGTGGTATTGCTTGTTATTATTTTTATTGGTATATATTTAATTAACAGATACATGAATCAGATATGTATCAGCTGTTCGTTTAATGTAATGACTTGATAATTTTAGTGATTTTCATACCTTTGTGATAATGTGATATTATTAGTAAATATTTTACTGAATAAAGATAATTTCAGTGATTTTCATACCTTCGTGATAATGTGATATTATTAGTAAATAATTTAATTTGATTTGAATACTGCAATCTGATTGGCTAAACCGCATGGATAAAATTTTGGTTATACTCAATAACCTGGGTTAGAGTGTGACGTCACCAACGTGTTCATCCACCAACGACAGATTCAAATAGTCACACAAATTAATGGTAATTAAAATCGAGGAATCATTAAATTTTGTTGTAAAAATTAAATTATAAGGAATATTTTACTGAAATAAATAATATGATAAATGAAAAGAGACTGTAGTTTTTTTTTAACATATTCTGTTTTCTTTTTTAGATAAGTTAAGATTAACAACTTCCTTTCCATAATGGCACTAAAAACTGCCAGAGAAATGGTTTTTGGAAACAATTTTTTACACCAATTTTAATGAATATGTCCGAACATTTTGACAATTTTTCAGCAATATTACGTAATTCATGGAAATTGTCTGTAATGTATAATAAATATCATAGATCCGAAATTTTTACTGGCAAAATAGGGGTGTATATTATACAAAGATGTAGTCATAACAAATATTAGCATTCTTTTGACATGGATTAACCATCAATTAATTTCACCTACTTAATTTCTTTATATGTGATACTTCAATTTTTATCAATCTGTGAGATTCTTACAATTTTTATGGGAATTTTGACATTTCTAAGAGACATTTTTTTAATTCTGCAATGTAGGATAATTTTTTCCAGTTTGATATGTATTTCATCGGTCAAATTTATCTATAATTTGAATTTTAAAAATTCACAAGTAGAACACACTTTTTCCCTAAATAAAATGAAAAATTGTGATATTTGGTAAATTTTTTCTTTACCTGATTGTAAATTAAGTCTTATTATAAAATAAACAAAGTCAATGGCCTCAAGCATTTAACAAGAGATATTTTAAATGCAAAAAATTAACAGATTAAAAAAGAAGTCATCATCAGCTTATAATCATTACCTACCAAACCAAAGACACGTCATGTTTATATAATGGATATTAAGATGAAAATTTGCAAAAACAAATATGTTTTCATCATTTTTCATTTTTCTGTTACATTTTTCTTTAATGTCGTTAGAAACATGGAAAGTTTGTTTTTTGCTTGTTTATGTTTTTAAATGGAACACCTTCAGATATATCACAGGTATGAATTTTTGTGAACATGAAGAAAGATTACTTAGTTTGCAACTAATCATATTTTAAGCACAAGCTAAGTGTGACAACTACTCGTACATGTAGAGTTTATAATTGATTTGATAAAAGATCCCAGAAATTATGATTGATTGGTGTTTAACACCAACTTTACCAGTATTCCAACTATATTATGGAGATTATGTACATTTTTTTCCATTACTGGCATCAGAAAATTTGTTTTCTGAAACACCTGAAGTTTTTTTTTCTCAGAAAGTAAAATGATAACTGTTTTTTTTCTTATTACCTGTCTCCTGATAGCTAAATAAGTTTCATATGGATTTGGTGGTTTTTCATATGTAACAGGAGGCAATGTTGTTACAACTGGTGGTTCTGGTATTTCTGTTTTTTGTCGTAGATTTCGTTTCCGTGTATACATGGAGGACTGCTGATCATCCTCGTCACCTTTAGCTGTCTTTGATGACACAGATACGTCATCTCTCAAAGATTGGTCTTCCACACCTATAATATAAAACTCTAATGTAATAAGGTATATGTGTGAAGATATCAGCAGTAATACGTCATCAAATATTTAAGTAAAATGTTGTATTTACCGTAACTACGAGACCTTTCAATAAGGGGCGGTACCAGGTACTTTTACCCACCTAAAACAGCAGTCGAAATTGGCACCGGTCCGATGGACTGTGACCGGTAAATCTCATGTTGGACCAGTAAATTTCTAAAATGACACTGGTCCGAATGTCCTGTAGAAAATCATTAAAGCATTATAGATATATTTAAAAAATGATACGTGTTTTGTCTTTAAAACCTTTGTCTCGTAAAATGTATTTTTCGTGTTGTTGATAAACAATATCATGCACAGTGAAAGAAACTACCGCTCGTCAACTCGCCAAATGCGAGTGTGAAATGATTTTGGCGAGTATTTCCATCCAACTACTAGCCATTCCGGCGAGTAGCATGTTTGGGCGAATTACGATAATTTACTGCTCGCCAGTTGATGTAACAAAATAAATAGTCCGAAATCGATTGAATGGATTGATTGAATGTGATTCACTTGCGTGTTCTGATAAAATAGTACCGAAACAGAAGTTTTTATTAAAATTGTTGCTCGTTTTTTGTTGTGGACGCCATCACATTTTTTTATAGAAATGATAAATACTTGTGCGATTGTCCCGACCTTGGTTGTTATTTTAATATCGTTTCTGATTAGAAATCGTGAGTGAAATACCTATGAAATACCCCTAAAAACAGATGTTTTGTTATCTCAAACATGTTACCATGTCGTAGGCCAAATTTTAGTGGAAGTTAGTAATTATTTACTGAAATAATCATACATCATTGATCGGAAATGGTATGCTTATTTTGTTAATATCCTAACAGTTCTAAATGTTGACTTTGGTGGCAAATTTGAATGATGAGAACAAGGGTATGCAGACTGTGGTGTTCCCTATGTGCTGAACATATGAAAAATATTGGACACTAAGTGTCATGGAAAAAATGGCGACGAGTTCAAATGAGGGATCACTCGCCATAGTTGACTAGTGAAATTTAATTCTGGCGAGTAGATTTCAATAGTTACTAGCCAGATTGGCGAGTAACTTTAAAAAATGGTTTCCCACACTGCAGGATCGGTCTCTACTGGTATGGTGTGGGTGTCACATAAAATCGTCAGGGAACCAATATTAAATAATCATTCGGAAATAATTTCTCAAACTTCTCTGGTGTTTTCGATTTCATAATTATCCAATATGGCACTGCAGTTTTCAGATTTCTTTGTCGGACCAGTAAATCTTAGGCATTCACTGGTCCGACTGTCCTGTGATTTCAGTTTCCTAATTTCTTTGACTGCTAAAATGGTCCTTGGTACCATCTGATTTTAAAGAGTGTTGTATAAGGCCATACAAAGTTAATTTCTTGGTTCTCAGGCCCGCCCGCATGTGGAAATTCGTCGCCGCATTGCCGATTTTATTGCAAAAATAGTAAAAAAAAAATATTTAAATGCGGTAGCGCTGTCCGTACGGAAAAAACCACCGCATCCGTTTTTCTCTTATATCGCGTAGTCGGTGAAACGCTTTAAAACGAATCAGGCTTAAATGAAATTTAAAGCATCGTTATGACAATGTATAAATAAAAAACGTGTTTCCGTTTGGCATTTAGACAAAATGTCAATCGTTTCTGTGCAAATTCGGCACAAATGTTTGTCAGTTTTACCAGGAAACATAATAGGGGGCTTCTCCGAAGCTTGTACCTTATTGGAATTGTTTACGGAGATAAAAAAATGGTACGTTGGGGTCAGCGGATTGGACGTTTCCATAAAAATTAACCACTTGTGATGTTTCTGCCACCATCGGAAGAAATAAAATTGAAATTTTCAATGAAGTAATGAAAAGATTTATACATTGCCATATTTTTCACAAAAAAAAAAGAAAAAAAGAAAAAAAAGCCTCCCTCATCACTTTTTACAGCAGTAAAAGGATTAAAAAAAATGCCGCCCTCCCTCATCAATTTTGACAAAAAAGGGCCTGAGAACCAAGTAATTAACTTTGCATGGCCTAAGATGTGCATAAAAAATGTTCATATTTAAATTTTAAGTACCACCTTTAAATAGAGAAGTACTGGTATACACTTGAAAAATATTGAAAGCACTGACCTATATGTAAATTTGATGTAAATTCAAGAATGTTGCTCAGTCATTACTCAAATATTTAAGATTTTTGTTTCTGTGTATCAAATCAAACATGTTTAAGTGAAATATTCTTGCACATTTCTACAAACTAACAACATTATACACTGTATAAACCGTTCTTTATATACACAATACAACAAACACATTCCTATAAAAAAAAAAATTCCTATACAATGATTGGCCAATTTTATGTAGATGGTAATTAGTAATATAATTATAATGCTATGGTAATTATATTAAATGGTAATTGTAGTAACATGATTGCACAATGCATTTTTCTGAAAGGGATTTTCCTAAAAAAAAAGTAATTCAAAACAACTTTTTATAATAAACAGATGAACAACTTAGGTTATTTTTTTTATACAAAAATGAATGTCTCCCCACCCACACATTCTGTCATCTTTTGAGAAAGATACATTCATATCATCATTGTAATTGCTATTTAAAATATAGGAGGATTTGTTTGTACACATTTTTTGATAGACTGGCAGGGCTTTCAAAAGTTTTTAAAGTAGAAGCCTACAATAACTTAAAGTAGGCGGCTATATGTGTGTTTTGCTTATATAAAAAAACGGTCAAAGTAGGAGGCTCAAGACCTTTAATAGTAGGTGGAATATAGCCGCCTACCGCCTACTTTTGAAACCCCTGGACTGGATGAAAACAGTATGTCTTCCCGTAAAGGTATATGTGTAGATTTCTGATGAGAAAAAAAATACATAAAATTTGTAGACTAGAAGTGTACATTCAATGAACATTCCATCCAATTTTGGTCCAATTAAAATTAACCTAGTGGCTTCACAGAAAAAGATTAAAATGTAAACAGTTACTGACAACAATGAGGGTTGACAAACGATGACAATACTTCATGACCTTTAAGGTCAGGTGAGTAAAGTTAAAAAGATTAAAAAAAATTATTCCTGAACTACCTATTCAATTTTTTTTTACATGAAAAGTTTTCGTGCTAACCCACTTGCCCGAAGCCTGGGACAAGTAAAACTGGATTCGGACAAGGGAAAATTATGAAAGAATTTGTTTGAATAAATATAACTTTTTTTTTTCTAAATTTGGTTTCCGTGCAAGTAGGTGAAAAAAATTATGGCAAAGGCTGCACAAAACTCCAAACATACGAGTCTACCAGGCCAGAGGCCAATAAAACTTTGTTCCGACCAGAACATTTTTCAGTTCTTATTTCATGTATATAAAATAAATTCTAGAATTAGATTCGGATTAGTAAATTGAAATTTTCATTTTGACACGTAATTATTTTCTCAGCCTTATAACATCTGTATAGAGTACATGTAACTGACTGGCAGATGTTAGTTATCACCTCTTACATGTACAGCACGAACAGCGCGATTTAGCAAGAAATCACTGTGGGCCGACGTCGGTGAAATCACGAAAATGTCGCTGAAATTTGAAAAAAACACGGTGTTAACACCGCGAAATGTCCGAGAAAAATCGAACACGGTGTTTTCGGTGATTTACTATAAAACGCCGCCAAAACACCGACATCGACGATTAAACGCCGCGAAATAAAGAAATGGGATATTAACCTTTATTTGTACATTTGTATGTTCTTGAGATTTGTATAACTGTCATTTTTGATAATATGAGTGATTCATTCATAATTATTTTCCTTTTCAGGTGTGCAAGCTGTCATCATATTTTCGTTCTTTAATTCTGATATTTGCTTTTGTTTTAATCAATTATGTAAAGAAAACAATGTGCAAACGCATCATTACCATTTATAAGCTTGGATTGTATTATTTTTTTAGTTGATTTGTGGCTTCAAAGTGGGTGATAGCTAATTGTAATCAAAGCCAATTAAGATCAATCAAAAACTGTTCAGATACGTGTTCTATACATGTTGCATGTGTGTCTAATTATTTACCCAATCATGCTTTTTACTCAATATTCTATATTGAATACATGTCTAATTACTTAGCCATTCATTTTTTTACTCCATGGTCCAACAAGAAGCCATTTCGTCATAATATATAGTTTCCCTTTTTTTCGGCAAGTTTGTTAAATACTACTAAGATATCCTGCACGAGGCACGGGATACCTGTCGTAGTCCGCGTGAAACAATTATTTAAAGTT
>MJUT01022927.1:124183-166656 GCA_002080005.1 Gigantidas platifrons
TTTGGAAGGGGGCCATCCAAGGACCATTCCACCAAAGTTTGGTTGCAATTGGCCCAGTAGTTTCTGAGGAGAAGATTAAAATGTGAAATGTTGACGGACGGACGACGGACGAAAAGTGATGGCAATAGCTCACATGACCCTTTGTGAGCTAAAAACCAAGGTATAAACGTAATGCAAACACTGACATAAAAAAAATTCAAGACCTCTCTATAGTATATGTTCTCTTAATTGTTAAATGCATACCTGCAAAATCAGCAACATTAACATCAGCCCCAGCTTTTATTAATTTCTTTATCTGTTTGACGTCCCCTCTAATTGCTGCTATGTGAAGAGGAGTCTCTCCTCTCTCGTTACGTTTGTGGACTTTCTTGTCTATTGGCGTCCTTTTTGGTATTGGGACATTTGGCTGTGGTGATGATGGTTTATTTGTTGTTGAGTCTGCAAGTAGAAACAATCTCATATGTCACAAACTTTTTTCTTAGGCCGCCTCTTACAGCCAATCAAGACAAATGACAGTTTTTTTTTAAATAAAAGGATTTCCTTGCAAATTGAAATGATATGATGAGATCAGATGAAATGGTCGCAATTAACCAAGGGTTATTGATGATGAACACTATCTCAACTAGTAACATTGTTTAATCTAATAGCAAAATTTAAGGATGTTATGTTGCTATGGAAACTACAAATCAGTTACAGAACATACATAAATGGAGGATTTCATATGAATTGAGCCACGGGTGATGAATGGAGAGTATATCAAGGTGATCAGCCATTGTTTACTGATGATGGTGTCTCGAAATCCAAAAAAAAAATTGTCAATAAAATAAACGAACTCTAGTAAGCACAAAAAGTCCTAAAACCATTTGCTAACATTTCTGCCCTCTTCATCCCAAAAATAAATACCGTAATCAAGATTTGATTTTCACTTTTAAATCTTTTTCTGTTTTAACAATAGAATTAGACATCCTGCAGTAAATAATGTTCACCATCAGCTTTATCTCAAGCACCAGTATTAAACATGTATAGGGGGGTTGTGTTGTTTAATGCCACTTTCAACAATATTTCCGTTATATCCTGGCTGACTGTTGATGGAGGAAGCCGGAGTACCCAGAGAAAACCACTGACCTGTTTCAAATCACTGACAAACTTTATCACATAATGTTGTATCGAGTACAACTCGCCATGAGCGGGATTCGAACTCACAACTTTAGTGGTGATAGGCACTGATTACACAGGTAGTTGTATATCCAACTACCATAACATCACAACCCAGAGGCCCCCTTAAACATGTACATGTTGTCTATATATTTGTCAATTATTAACTTAACCTTGTGAGTTTTCATCTGTCATACGCATTAAAATCAACATTTGTTGTCGCTCTGAAAGTGGACCAGTACGGGGAGATGTTATACCACTGGTAGGAGTCTTGGGTAATGGAACTGTTCCTTGGGGTGGAGAAATCTCAGAGTTCACTATTTTCTTTCTCTTTGGTGTAACTTTTTTATCTGAAATCAGGGAAAATAAAAAATATATATCATATATAAAGGTAATAGGGGTGTGGAATTTCCATGCCCGACTCGCACATAGAACCTGCCGGACAAGTAGATTTTCCTGGCTAGCTTGTCCGGGGACAAGTAAATATCAACAAATAAAAATAATTTCTTATTAAAGTATTCTGGAAAGACAATTTCTCAAATGATATATCGTAAAATATTGACGGTTATATAAATGTTTTATGTGGTTTTTTTTATTGGAAACCATCGCGTCAGTGGTGTTCCGAAAGCAGCTAAAAATAACCAGAATTGTACAAGTTCTAAGTTGAGTATTACGACCCGATTGCAATGATAATTGTACTGCATTTACTTAACGAAAACCAGGATCATGTAACAGGTTTTTATTGATGTTCCGAATGTGACATTTCCTTGCTTGTCCATGGCTTTTCGTAAAAAAACAGGGCCTAACATCCGTGAACATACATTGTATAATACAAATCGGGTTGCAGTCGTTACAATGGATAAATATTTAATAATAAAAAAAGGCTGGAAAGGTTCTGTTCACAATGAGAAAGTTAACAAACGGTAAACTCTAGCGGGAAAAGACACATAATTTGTGGAAAAACACCCAACAGCGGCAACGGACTGTTCAGTCAAAGTGGCCAGCCAATTTCACATGGCTACTGCTGGATTCTGATATTGTCTCATATTTCAATATCTACAGCCGTACAGGAAATATTTTGATTTTGCTGACCGGAAATCATTAATGTTTTTTTTTTTTTTTGCAAAATCGTGGACAGGATGGATACTTATCTTCCCATGCCCATGGAGACACAACTAAAACGGTTTGATGGATAAAGCCATAGTCAAGGTTAATCAAAATTAACTTGATTGATATGAGAATTTTTTTCAATACAGCTTATTTTGTATCTATAAACAACCGGATATTCTCTGACTGCACATTCCTATATGAAATTCAAATTTAAAATGGTCTTCATTTGGGCAGTGATCACTTAGACAGGGATGTTTGTGTTAACATTTCAAATTTTAGCAATGATGTAATAGAAAATATAAACAAGTTCAATTTACTTTTTTTAGTTAGCAACTGTGTTTGCAAGTATCAAATGTTTATAAAAAAAAACAAAAAACAAAAAAAACAGGACAAGTAACTTTTTTCAGATAACTTGCCCGGGGACAAGTAGAATATTTCAATATTTCCACACCCCTGGGTAGACAATTTTTCAATCTATAATTGACAATTTGTTTGGTTGGTTTGGTGGTATGGTGTTAAACACCACTTTCAACAATATGTCAGTTATATCAGGGCGGTCAGTTTTATTGGTGGAGGAAACCCGGAGAAAACCACTGACTTGCCGCAAGTCACTGACACACTTTATCACATGTTGTTGTATTGAGTACACCTTTTAATTCTATAAAATGATATTAATTGATGTACATAATGTAATAATAACTTTAGATATTGTTGAACACCTTTTATTATTATTATTGTTTTGATTGTAAATATTTGATCTTCTTGTGGATTATTTCTATTATTAGCTCAGCATGGTATCATATATTTTTATTGATTTATTGTAAAACATTTTATCCTGCAATCAGTACATTTGCTGTACAAATATGCTATACGAATAAACTTTCCTGGTACCCTGTAGCAATGTATAGAGCAGAGGGCACAGACAAGTAAGAAACCAGTACTAATGTAACACGGACTACGAAGAAGACACCCTTGACAACATTTACGAAAGGCGAGGAATGACGCTTGTTTCTGTCGTTTTTGTTTAAATCTGACAAGTTTTCCGACTTTTTTGACATTGCAGGATAAACACAAAATATGTACATTGTCGTTAAATATAAAATTAATTTGTACTCGCTGCGAAACAGGCCTGAAAAGCTCTCCAAAGACTCACTATTCATTCTGTTTCTAAAGCTTGTACAAATAAATTTCATATTTACCAACAATGTACGTATATTGTATATGTATTTATAAATATGCTACTGGTAAAAATGATAATTAATGACATTTATGTCCATAAGTGTTATGTAAAGAATAAAGTACAATATGAACTCCTGTTTTATCTGAAAACAGAACAGCAGAACTTTGGTGGCTCAAACTCGAAGGGACTGCCAAAATGTGTTTGAGTCATTGGAAGTTCGAGCCACAAATCTCCGTAATTTCAGAGAGAAAAAATTTGGTTCTGACACGCTATAATCCAATGCACAGTACAGTGGGTTTTAGTCATAATATTTAACCATTTAGAAAGTTCTCAAAGACTATGGCTTCTGAATATCTATTTGGTAACTTCAAAAGTTCCTTTAGAAATGTTTTTTTTCAATGTTTTCATGATCTATTTTATAAACAGGAAATACAAGGTCAGGTATTAACAGTTGGAACAATATCGGTATAATGTTTGATAATTCGGATATATATATTTTTAAAGTCCAATTTTCACATTTTAGCAAATGATCATTTTCTTTAAAAAAAAAATTGAATTGGAAGCAATTACTGGGTATATTTGTTTCTTTTAGTTTAATATAGACATAAAAACTCTGACAGGTTAATCGGAATTTCACTAAAAGTACATTTTTTTTTTTTTTGTATTTAGGTGATCCTTGATATCAGTTTCATATTACTATAAAAAGTTGAAAAAACAACAACTTATTCATGTAATAATTACTTTAAATATTGTTTAAAGTACATATTTGATCTTCTGGCGACCATTTCACTAAAGGTCGTAAGTCGTAAACGTAGACGTAAGTGTATTAAGAGTTACGACCGTTTCACTAATAATTAGGACTTACATGTACCTACCACCACTCTTAACTTTGCGATCACTTTTTATCGTCAGTCGAATATTCTAATTATTAGTGAAACGGTCGTAACTCATAGTACACTTACATCTACGTTTACAACTTTCGACCTTTAGTGAAACGGTCGCCTGATAGTTTCAATTATTGACTAAGTGTAGGTTCAGCTTGGTACAACAATCTTTCTTTATTAATGTTAATATTATCATGACACAGGTAATAACCTTTAATTGTTTTGTAAACAGTTATGTAGTACAGGTATTTTTCTGTTACTTGGATATAGTAATTAGGCTTAATTAAATGTCTGACACTTCCGCATGAATTTGAGTTTGGGTTTGAAAAGGTAATAATAATTTGTACTGATTTAATATTACTGGACCGTAAAAACAGTTTGACTGTACAAGAAATTGATGTTCGAAAAATCAGGGTTTATTGGACAAGGAATTAACAGCAAAATTGACAGGACTAAAAAAATAGTTTGAGAGATCCATAGCGTTCGAGCCATCCGAGTTCGAGCTAAAGAAGTTCAACTGTATTAACTATACAAAAATGTATTTGACACTCCTTGATGAATTAGAGTTCTAGTTTGAAAATGTACATGTACCATTTACATCTGTTCAAGCAATTATCTTTTTTTTTATTATAAATAATGATGTATCTAACACAGAATTAATGGGATTTAAAAACAGTTGGAGAGATCCATGGTGTTTGAGTTATCAGAGTTCCAGCTACCAAAGTTTGACAATGCAAATGCAGGCCAGGTTTAGATATTTTAGGGAATTGTTGTTTTACACTGCAACACTTGAGGAGTCGTCGTGGTCATGATCGCATGGTAGTTGGATTTACTACTACCTATGCAATCAGTGCCTATCACAACTAAGTTGTGAGTTCGAACACCGTTCATGGTGAGGTGTACTCAATACAACATTATGTGATCAAGTTTGTCAGTGGCTTGCGACAGGTCATTGGTTTTCTCCAGTTTCCTCCACCAATAAAACTTACTGCCATGATATAACTGAAATATTGTTGAAAGTGGTGTTTAACACCATAAACCTGGAAGACTTGACTGCCAAGAATAATTTTTAAAAGAGACGACCCTAGGACCATGCCAGCCAGCGCTGGTTAACATACATTTGGTTTTAGAAACTTGCGAAGAATAAAATGTAAACATTTATGAACAATGGATACCCTGTGATGACATAAAGGGACTTCCACATACTTCCTTATATAACTGGGGCCGTCGTGGCTGTGATCGTATGGTAGTTGGATATACAACTACCTCTGCAATCAGTGCCTATCACCTCTACAGTTGTGAGTTCGAATCTCGACCAGGGTAAGGTGTACAACATATGTGATAAAGTTTGTCATGTGACAGGGCAGTGGTTTTCTCTGGGTACTCCGGTTTCCTCCACCAATAAAACTGATCGCCACAATATAACTGAAATATTGTTGAAAGTGGCATTAAACACCAAGAAACCAAATCAAACCTTATATAACTTACCTTCCTCTTCATGTGTGGGCGATTCTGAAGACAAGATCTTTCTCTTCAAGGATTTATTTTCTGACTGTGGTGTCCGTACAAAAAGAGGCTTCTCCTTCAAGAAAAAATTTGTATATTTCATAGACATTTCTTTAATCCACTCTTTTTTTAAAACACTTGGTTACATTCTGCTGCTAGTACAGTTTGATGATTTATAAAGATAACTGGTATTGACTTGCATTGATAAATTTTCACACTTCTGTATACTGTTAATTTATAATATTAGACAATCCCTTCAAATAAACTCTTTCAAATCTATGAAAAGATAATTGACAAAGGGTCAATATCAATTAATTATTCTTGGATGAATTCAGAGATGCCACCTCATTTTGTCATGCTGTCAGTATACGTAGTATCTAGAAAAAAATAATACAGGAGTTTGTTAAATGTTAGTGCATCAAAATTTCAAAAAACATCTAATACATGTATTAGTACAGTCTTCGTGCTAACCCACATGCCTGAAGCCTGCGACAAGTAAAACTGGATTCAGACGAGTGAAAATTATGAAAGAATGTGTTTGAATTTAAATACCATTTTTTTTCTAAATTAGGCATTTGGGTAAGTAGGTGGAAAAATTCAGGCACAGACTACATATAATTATTCATGACATTGTCTCTTGTAATGTCAGGTTTTTGATGACTGTATGGGTAGCTTATGAATACATGTAGCAATTTATTTTTGACTTGTAAAAAGTACAGAAAACATTTCTGAAAATCTTGGCGAGTCCCATCATTATAAAAATCTAAAATTTGAAAACTTTAACAAGTTCAAACCGAAAATGGGGAGTCCAGGACTCATCTAGGCAGGGTGCAAGGATCTCTGCGACGTTAAGACTATATTTATACATCATCTGCATCCATAAAATCTTCATTTAGAATAAAATCATTTTTGAAGGTTGTGACAGACATTATCAATAATATCATAGCAAGTCCGAAGTGACTGGCTCCGATAGCGATCCTAGCGATAATGTATGTGGGGATATTCAAAACATCATTCTTTTTATCTGTAACAATATAATATGTTTGACCTTACATTGACCGATTTAATTTCCAGCATCAGTGAAATCAACAGAAATATGTGTAAAGGAAAACTCTTAACAAGTTAGAGTGAAAATTTAAATGGCAGTGAGTAAATAAAAGACATTTACGTAAATGAAAATAAAAAATATTATACATTACACTAAGGTAGAATTTGGTAATTGAAGTTGCATGTAGCACCAAAAAAAGGGATCGCCATTTTTTAGAACTCGAGACAAAAGCCATAATCCATTCTCGGATTATACCTGCAATTAAAGCTTTCCAGAAAAAGCCGTGACGTCATAAAGTCTGTATTGTATATAAGCATCAGATGCAATTTTATCATTAAAAAATGTAAATCATAAAATAACGTTGAATATAAATTTAACTTTGGATGTTTACAAAATCAATATGACTTCATGTCAAGCATTTTATTGCACTAACAAAAAGTGAAAGTATGAGACGAATTTTATTTGTAATTACCATTCCTACACTTGTCAACACATCGACCAGTGACCACAAGAAACACTGGAAAGTACGACAGCATAGGAGACAAAAAAGAAAAAAGCAGGTGTATGCATAAAACAAGTTAAAAGTGAGTTATTTAACATACCGCCAATTATGTAAAACATGAAATTATACACCCTCTCCAAAAAAACAAACATTTTTTATGAAAATGTAATATGGGATAGGAATATAAGAAAGAATTTAGGACGATATACAAATTGTAAACATTGCATTGCAGTTGATCTGATATTAAAACATAACCAAAAGGGCTCAAAGATGGGAAGGGTCAGATACATTATTCAACTAACATGAAACTGACTATGTGACACGTCACATGAAGAGGTTTCATGGCCGCGTACCCTACGACATGAAATTCAAAATATTCATAATTCTAATCGGGTATATTATGTTAATAAAGGTGTTTTTTGCTTAATAATTAGTTATTTACGAATAAAAAGTTATAATACATGTATTGAATTATAACAATTGTTCAACTGACTGGAGTTTTCATTTAAGTTATAAGTACAAAAAAAGTACTAGTATATGTAGCACTCATTTTCAGTGAAGGGGCTTCTCACAAGTTCTCTTCATGATCACCACTAAATACTTCACTGTAACTGTGAGATATTCAAGGAACAGGAATATAAGCGTTGTTCTTTAACTTTCAATTTTTAACCAAGGACAAGCACATACATGTATGATATACATATATATATAGATTTCTGTTCTGAACATCTGGTTTCAGTCTGGTGTTTATGAAACAGGTGTTGCTGATGTTATATTTAAACATATTTTTGTATCATGTAATTACATCTACAAATTGAGATCTCTTACAAAAAAAATATACTAAGAATAGAATATCATGTCTCTAATTTGAAATCCTATATATTTCTATCACACAGGGATACATGAAAATTTTGCTGAATCTCACCATTTTAAATATCTAAAATTAGAAATTTTGGTGAGACCCAACTGAAAATGGTGAGTCTTGGATTCATCTAGGCGAGTTGCAAGGATCTCTGATCACATACAATTTTGTTACCTATATCTGAGCCAAAAATATTTTGAACAACTTTTTTTACTGGACCTTATTAAGGCTAGTAGTTTTTTGTACAAACTGCAACATAGACATTTGAAGGATTGCCTTAAGCTTATGATATGGAAGCTAGAATCATATCTGTTCTGTAGTTTATTCATATTAATTGCACTCTTAATTTTACTCTTGTGGTGCTGTTGTACACCTTTTTAAACATCTATATATTTTTTTTCTAGTATCCTTTTTCGTCAAGGTCGAAGCTTAAGTCAAACCTGTGTTTAAGCGAGTGGTTCATATACATTTTGTATGCATGTATTTTTTAAAAATTAATTTGGCAGCTATCTAATTCATCATTTTAAATAACTGTTTCTTTAGTATGCAAATAACACAATTTTTTACACTGAGAAATGATTTTGCAGAGGTTTATCACATAATATACCCAAGTGTGACAAGTGCATACATGTGATATCTAAGATACACTGAAACCTGTATAAACTAACTTTTGTGTTCAGAATAGACAGGTGGTCAGTTCATACCAGTTTAATTATCAAAGATTTCCTGCATTAGGACTTTATTTAAAGTTCGGTTTATTCAGGGTTCGGCTTAGACAAGTTTCACTGTAATAAGATAAAAAAAAAACATAAACAGGTATTTTCCAGGTGTCTAAAGGTGCTTTTTAGGAGGAATCTAATGGAAAAATTCCCTTAATTTCCTTTAGATAAACATGACATGCTCACCTGTATTTGGTTTGACAGGTGATAATTCTAAGTGATGATCATGACTTTAGGTTTTTTAACCTGTTAATTGTTTACATTCAAAGCATCAGAAAATAGAGGAGGCCATACACTTTGTTTACCTGGTGTTTCATAATTAGACTTGTATTACAGATAGATGTAAAAAACTTTAAAAAAAAATTCATAAATTTCATTTTATTTACTGATAGAAATGTCTAAGTTACCTGTGAACTTTAAAAAAGTCCAAAAATAAATGTGAATTAACCAAAAAAGAAAACAAAGGAGCTATTCTCCCTTATATGGTGCCATTGCTTATAAACAATTAGTGTATCAGCAAATCATAACACAAATGAATATTCATTTTTATAGTGCAAAGAAGTTATTTTCAGTAAATACCAGTATTAAAAAAACCAGAGGCTCTCAAGAGCCTGTATCGTTCACCTGGTTATAAAAAGAACCAATTGGTCCTATGTAAAAACTATGTCCTGCGGTGGNGGCCATCTTGGATTTCAGATCGGCATAAAAAACCCAAACTTTTTACAGGACCTTCAAATGATTATTCCTGGACAGCTTGGTTTCAATTGTCCAAGTGGTTTCAGAGAAGAAGCGTTTTGAAACATTTTTCCCATAGGCATAGGGTCCAATTTTAAACAAGTCCTGCCATAGCCGCCATTTTGAATTTCATATCGGAAAAAAAAACCTAGGAGAGGACCATCCAATGAACATTCATGTACAGTTTGGCTTTAATCAGATTTGTAGTTTCTGAGAAGAAGGCATTTGAACATTTTCCCATAGGGTCCAATGTTAATCGATGTCCTGCGGTGGTGGTCATCTTGAATTTCTGAGCGGCATAAAAAACAGAAACTTTGTAGAGGATCTTCCAATGATCATTTAATTCCTGGGCAATTTGGTTTCAATTGACCAAGTGGTTTAAGAGAAGAAGCGTTTTGAAACATTTTCCCTATAGAGTCCAATGTTAAACTAAGTCCTGCCGTAGCCGCCATTTTGAATTTCATATCGAAACAAAAAACCTACAGTTTGTAGAGGACCATCCAATGAACATTCATGTACAGTTTGGCTTTAATCACATTTGTAGTTTCTGAGAAGAAGGCATTTGAACATTTTCCCATAGGGTCCAATGTTAATGTATGTCATGTGGTGGCGGCCATCTTGGATTTCCGAACGGCATAAAATACAGAAACTTTGTAGAGGACCTTCCAATGATCATTCCTTGGGCAGTTTGGTTTCAATTGTCCAGGTGGTTTCAGAGAAGAAACGTTTTGAAACATTTTTCCCATAGGGTCCAATGTTAAACTAAGTCCTGCCATAGCCGCCATTTTGAATTTCATATCAGAACAAAAAACCTAAAGTTTGTAGAAGACCATCCAATGAACATTCATGTACAGATTGGCTTTAATCATATTTGTAGTTTCTGAGAAGAAGGCATTTGAACATTTTCCCATAGGGTCCAATGTTAATCTATGTCCTGCGGTGGCGGCCATCTTGGATTGCCGATCGGCATAAAAAACAAAAACTTGGTAAAGGACATTCCAATGATCATTCATTTACAGTTTGGGTTCAGTCAGTTCATTAGTTTCAGAGAAGAAGATCTTTGAAATTTCAGCCAATCAGAGCATATTATTGGCCCTGGCAACCATGTTGAATGTCCGACTGGAACGAAAAACAGAAATTTGTAGAGGACCATCCAAGGAACATTCCTGCTAAGTTTGGTTCCAATTGGCCTAGTGGTTTCGGAGAAGAAGCTTGAAATGTGAAAAGTTTACAGACGACAGACGACAGACGATGTACGCCAAGTGATGACAATAGTTCACCTGGACCTTTGGTCCAGGTGAACTAATAATTTAGATTTACCTAAAAAAAATTAATCTAAATCATGATGATACTCTCATCTTTAATTTAAAATGCCACATTTCAAGACTTGAGTCATGTTAGATACCTTACAATTCTATGAGATGAACTCTCTTCAGAATTTAAACCCTTACACTTGTATGACGTCCAACCTTTATTCTAGACATCAAAGAATATGTTTCATTACTTACTATTTCAAGGGGCTGTCGTGGTCTTATGGTAGTTGGATTTACAACTACATGTATCTATTAAATCAATGCCTATCACCACTAAAGTTGTAAGTTCGAATCCTGCTCATGGCAATGTATACTCGAAACAATATAAAGTTTGTCAGTGAATTGCGGCAAGTCAATGATTTTCCTGGGTACTCTGGTTTCCTCCACCAATAAAACTGACCGCCACGATATAGTTGAAATATTGTTGAAAGTGGCGTTAAACACCATAAACCTAACCCCCTATTATTACAATGTTATATGGGTACACCAATTGGCAAGTATAATACCCAGTACATCAAATGGAAGATTGACTGCATTTCACACACAAGAAATCTCCCTGAAAAAATGTCCAAATCCTCATAAAATTGTTTAAACCTCATGGATTGTTAGACTGAAAATATCACATGTAAGCAAGTGACATTTTTTCTCTAAAGAAAAATTGATCACAGAGATCTGAAAAATGTATAATCCACGATTTTGAGGCAAAATTTGAATTTTTCTATCATTTGAAATATTTTGAAAAATGCTTTATCAGTCTTCACGCTTAACTTTTTACCTTACAAGCCCACCGGGCCTGTAAGTTCAAATATTTACAGGCACACCATCAATTCTACAGGCCCGAATTTGAAAACTACATTAATGATCATTAATTCACTACCAAAACTCAAAACATGATGATGTACCAAATATTGTGGACATGTCAATTATGCATTAGGAAAGACTAGAATGCAAGTAAAAAAAACAAAAAGACACTTTATTTTGGATTCACTATGCTAAGAATTAATACCACACAAAATGTAAAAAGTCATATTTTTGTAGCCTTCAGCAGAAGAAATATGTATATGCCAATTTACTCAACGGTCCAACTACATTTTGTATATAGATAGCTAGGGAATGCAAATATAGCACGAACGTATATTGACACTGACAGTCATAAACTGAAGCAAGTAAAGATTGTAATTATCATTTGTCAGACCTCAAATCAGAGTGCAACAATGGAACAAAACTACTGTAGTTCAAAGTCTATTTTCTAACTGCAGAGGTATTAACGTAGACACAGGTCTGTCAGCAACAGTTCTATAAATAGATCGCAATTTTAAATAAAAAATACCGATCGGATTTGGAAGCGGATCGAAAAAATCTGAAGTGTCTCCGTGCATATCAACGAATTTTGAATGACCAACCTTCTCAAATATGAACATATTATACATGAGAACTCAGACTTTATGTCACAGGATTGAGAGAAAAATAAATCAAAAGTTTGTTTGGTTAAAAGTAGCTTCGATCAACATTTCCTGTAGCAGTGTCTCGTGGTGCCATTTTTATTTGATATTGAACGAAATTAAAGTTTCTTTAAACCGAAATGGATTACTTTTCAAGAAAGTCACATTCAAAATACTTAATGAATACCATAGAATTCAATAAACACGATGTCGATATTTTCATAAATGGAATGTGACAAAAATATGCAGGCAACATAGGTTGACTCTTCAAAATTACAAGGCTACTTGAACTTCGCTTTTGACCAATGAGAAATCGAAGTCAACCTTCACAAGGTAACTACTTCGCCCTCTAACGTGAGCCCTGCTTCTCGTCCTTTTTTAAAACCTACATGTTGGTAAAAATATCAACCAATCAAATTGCAAAAAACAGACACACCTAAATCTATTTCGAATATCGGTAATTCTTAAAAGGACTTGTTTGCCTACCCATTTTTGCATTGACTCGGCAGCAACTGAAAGCGGAGAACAATAAACTAAATATTTACACACAATATCTTATGAAATCAACTTTTGAAACTATATGACTTTTTTTTCACAGGCCCTTGTGGAACTACTCATTTTATACGCCCGTGTACAATTTTACACACCACGGGCTTCGGACTACCGCCTACTTTCGGAGACTGCTTTATTGTTAAACATTATATTATTAATAATACAGAGCTACATATAGATACGCTGGGCGCAGCATGATACAACTGCAACAATTCAAGTAGACAAGGCTTTCTTCTGCATGTGTTTTACTGCAATCAAATTAAATGCAAGTTTATGTGTTTGTTTGATGGTGTTTAACACCACTTTCAAGAATATTTCAGCTATATCGTAGCGGTTAGTTTTATTGGTGGAGGAAACCGGAGGATCGAGAGAATTCCACTGACCTGTCGCAGGTCACTGACAAACTCTATCACATAATGTTGTACACCTCGCCATGATCGAGATTCGAACTCACAACATCAGTGGTGATAGGAACTCAACTGATGGCATAGGTAGTTGTACATCCAACTACCAAACGATCCTGGCCATGATGGCCCCTAATAATGCAAGTTTAACTTGAAGACCATAACTGATATTGGCAATCAACTGGAATACAACTGGTACCTTAAGCCATTGTCACAACTAATACCGTCAAATAAATCAAAAGTTGGTTATTTGTCAATGAACGGAATTTAAAAATAGACGTCGCGTGCCGTTGTCATCATGTGATTTTCTTGAAATGAGGCACCTTTGGGGTTATTTAAATTTATTTCAGATTATTTGCCTTATTTTGAAAAAATAAATATATTTTTCAATATCATAACAAACAAGACATGTGTGCATCACAAAATACGCCCGTCTATATAAATTATCAAAGACAAACGCTATAATGACCCCAAAATAAATAGGGTTCTTCCCCTTCCACAGGGGAATCAATTGGCCAAGTTTGGTAAAGATCCAATATACAGAACTAAAGTTATTGAGCAGAAACCTGTGTGGACGCCCACCATACCCAATCACATAATACGGCCCGTCTCGAGTCGGGCGGATAAAAAGTTTGAATTAATCTATACGGATTGATCAAAATAACCTCAATCAGGTTGTACACACCCTTGCTACGCGGGTTACATGTGCACAACCTGATTGAGGTTATTTCTTCATGAACCGAACAAAAATTGCAATTAATCCTTAATTAATTATTTCTAATTAGGTTGCTTTTAATCGATTTTATCAGTAAACCATACTGATACAGCAGGGTTCGACGTAACCGCTGGCCGTGGCCAGTATATTTATGGTCGGGCCAGACAAAGAGAACAAAGATCGACCCGCTGGGCCAGTTGATATTCTCGGGCCACTTGGGCCAGCAACTCTCGTTTCTTCCAACTGGTAGATTTTTCGTACTTTCGTGTCATTCAATATCGACTGATAACATAACCCGAATAATCCAGTCGTTATATTACTCTCCCGCTAGTCGCTGCATTAACGCCTGGATGCATTCATTGATAAAATCTGTCAAATGGAAATAGTAAATCGCTATGACTTATGGTTATTACGACATCGCCATTAGGCATGAATGGCACGTAAAATAGGGGGAGCTAAGCATGTGTTTGTAAATAATGTCCAATGGAGCGATCATTTTGTTTCTCTTTGAATTTAAAGGTGTATTTGTCTTCTAAATTTGCATAAAACCGGCATTTTCATTACCAGATGCAACAACTATAAAAGGGATAGTATAAACGTAAAGTCGAAATTAAAAAAAAAAAAGAAAAGTAAAGCGTATGAAACAGAAAAAAGAAAACGTGTATTTATTCCATCCTGGACGACAACTTATCCATGGTTGCAGAATGGCATTAGCGGAATGACATGTACAGTTTGTACTAAATTTGATAAAACCGGCACTTTCATTACCGGATGCAAAAACTATAAAAGGATAGTATAAACCAGCATGAAAAATCGGAATCCCATAAAGTTAATGTAATTAAGTTCAATTATCAGAAAAACCCACAAAATTCTGAAGGAGCTAAAGCTCTAAGAGCCTAAACCAGCTAACAGTAAACAGACCCCCCCCCCTTTTCATATCGGTCCACTTTGTTGTGGACCGATATTTCTCNCCCCCCCCCCCAACTTTCATATCGGTCCACTTTGGGCCAATAAAATATTTTTCTTAAGTCGACCCCTGTACAGGCTTCACATTTTCACAATGGTTGCTAGCTTTTACCCAAATACGGTAACAGAACAAGTTCTGGTTTCAATGTTAATTCTGCACAAATCTGGAATGACAAATATGCCCCTGTTTGGAAAAAGTTCTGTTAATAGCTTCCATTTTGAAAATGATGCAAACAGATTGAATATTGATATAATGATACAGTGCTTCCCAAGGTGAACTAGAATTTACTGGACATTTGGTCCAGTAATGATGGTGACATTACTGGACCGAATGACATTTCACCAGACCAAATTTTTTTAAGGCATATAAAAAGCTGTATTTGAACTCTACGTTATGAATGCAACAGACAGTGGACACTCTGGTGCATTACAAAATTATGAGAAAATGGGTACAGTATTTATCTTGCCATTGCTATTTGATGAAAATGTAGACATTTTGCTGAATCAATGAATGCAAAAACTCTCAAGAATCTTTTAATTAAAGACTTTCATTTTTTTACTTGTCACACTTTATGTCCTAATATAGAATTCCTCCACATATATAAATACATCATGCAAAGAAGAGACAGGTAGTACATTTTGTAAAAGAAAATAATTTGTTTCCATCTGATATTGATTAAAAAAAAAAACAATCCCTACCTACCTACCCTTTTTTTCGGGGCATAACTGAAACCACACATATTTTTTTTTATTTGGCCTTACCAGTGATCATGGAGGGGATATATAAACTATCTGACAACTCACACCCTTCTGTTTGAATAAATATGATGGAAGCACATAGCCTACTACTACATTTGTACTAGCTTGAACTTAACACTTTTTTTAATTCCTGGCTTAACCTTAATCTGGACCAAAAAAAAATCCATCTGATATGCATGATAAACACTGCAATGCATGAAAATTCCCATTTCCCGTTTACCGGGGAAAGTAAAAAAAAACACTGGAAAGTGACATGCTGATCGGTACTTACCGCCGGGAAAGTACAAGTCCGTTTTTGCTCGTTGTTGTACTTTGCGGTTATCAGATATATCAGTTTTTGAAACTGGTTTACGATTTATTTAAGCCTGAATTCCGTATGTTAAGGTATAAAATTGTATGTACACAAGGTACCAGATATCGATGTTGTCGTTTGCAGTTTCACAGATATTTTGAAATAAAAACTAAATTATAAATTAGATTACACTTAATAACATTTGGGAAAGGGAAGTTGTGGGAAATGACTATTGCTTCTCATTAAAATTCATCGGATATTTGGTCCGAGCTTCAGCATAAAATTATCGGACCAGGTAAAAAATTACCGGACATTTGCCAGTGTCCGACGAAACTTGGGAATCACTGATGATAATCAAGTAAAACAACCTTTTAGAAAATAATTAATTGATGATATACATGACGGAGCAAAGTATATAAGTTGATAACATAAAATTTTAAGCTGTACACAAACGAGTTCGGAGTTTTACCAGCGTATACAAATTGTATATGCGCATCTTCTCATTTAAAACATAACCTCATTCTGTCTCTATGGGGCAAAAACAACAATAAAAAGCAAAACTCAATGAAGACAACGAAGACTAGGTAAAACTTCAGTCTTCGTGCACCTGATAACCCACTTGCCCAAAGTCTGGGACAAGTAAAACTGGTTTCGGACGGGTGAAAATTATGAATGAATTTCTTTGAATAAATAGAAAATTTTTCAAAATTTGGCTTTCGGGAAAGTAGGTGAAAAATAAGTAAGGCAAAGACTGAAACATGGCATAGAGGCAGAAGAATTCAGACTAGGTTTATACTGTACTTATATTTGATAAAAATCTAAATAAATGCTTGTGGCTGAAAATAGTTAGAAACAATATCTTATACATGTACAATGTATATACATTTGTAACATATACATGACACACCGACTTAATAAGGCTGATTATTCTTAGTCGTCACGAAAAACTTTTTGAACCACAAGCCATTCAGACTTCTTGAGTTGTAGAATTCAGGAGTCTGAATGCAAATTTACTGGCCCGAATAAAAACAAAAATAATTTCACATGTTTATTATTATATCAATAGGCAGCTAATTGTCTATTCTCTCACAAAAATATCAAGCTTTTCCTGCAGTGATTGCTTTCAACCATGGGCTACCAATTTTCCATTTCTCGTTTTAGTGACACAAATTAACTATATATATTTTTCTGAACATTGTTTGTTAAAACAAGGCTGCTTTGAACTAAACATTTTGTAGAATTTTTTTTTTAATAAATAAAGCAAAGAATTTTATTTAAATTCACAGAGAAATAAAATTTTTAGTGGATCTTTTCAACCATTTGTCTTAATCAGGAAAAAGCTTGTAATATTTGTCAATTTCATAGGTTTCCATATTTCCCAAAATCAAGTCCTCTATCGTATTTTGCACAAGAGACAAGTTTAAATTTGGTGCCAAATTGATATCCTATCATTTTTACGTGTCCGGTCCGGAGTGATTCTTGTACTTATATTTCAAATACTGATCTTTACGTTCAGTAAAGCGTTTCTGAGATTGCGACTTTAATTTTGTCAATGTCCACTCCTTGAACTTCATCATAGCATGGAAGAACGATAAATGATACAATAAAAGAGTTTTAATCTGACGTTTCACTTTAATTTTAATAAAAATAATTTATGGACAAATTGGAGATCAAAAGAGCTCTTTTGAACAACAAACCCAGTATTTTATACAGGACAGTCGGTCTGGTGGAAACCAATGATGTTTTTTCGGACCGAATAAATTTTTACCGATTTGTCCGTCAGACCGACATTTTTGGGAATCTCTGGTTACTTTTGACACACAAGCCCATTGGGCTTCTCACTTGCGATATTTTAGAACTCAACTGCCGATTTTACTGGCCAGGACCGTCGGGTTTGAGGCTAAATAAAGACTGTGCTTAACTTAACCAAATCACTCTTGACTGTGTAAAATACACACGGATTAAACTTTTACCTTTCTCTGTGGGAGTAAAAGAGGGGGTATGTTTGCATACAATATATCACTCAGTGCATACATGTACTATACACACCTAAAGACGGTATAATATATATTGTATCAAATGATTTTTCATACAACTTTTGTAAACCCATAAGAGGTAAAATTCCTTAAATCTAATACTTTATTACCTTTCTAGGAGGCGATTTCTTGTCAGACATATCCAGAAATGGCAACACTGTGTAAAGTAGTGACGGCATGCAGACTCCTTGAAATGTCGAGATGGTGCTAAGTGTTGATACATTGGTCCAGTAGCAGTAAATCGTAATCAATCTTTATTTTGTTTGTATTATTTTTCATCTGGAAAAAAGAAAATAAAAGAAATGTTCTTACTATATCATTTATGGTATATATACATGATTATTGGTAAACGTTTTGCATCCATTTTGATGGCAGAATGAGAATGAGATAAGGAAATCTGACATCATACTACCGTTTACTTTATTTATAAAAATTGACATAATAAAAGTGAAAGTAGAATACATAGTTTTCAGCATCGTCAGTAAACCACAGCTGATCAGGCCTTGATTACTCTCCACCCATGATCATCACACGTACTTATGGGTCAACTGGCAGAGCAATCCTTGTCGTCATGTGATCATTTTAGAACACTTTGACAAGTCCCAACAAATGTCTTTATAGCTAATCAAATCACAGCTTTTATATACATGTATATAGAAAGGAATTTTTTGCAAATTAAGGTAGCCCATTTTTCTGTATAGCTTTCACCTCTAATCAGGAGATTAACAATATCAACAATGATTTTAATAGGTAACTATTAATAGCCTTTTTTCAACGAAACGAGGATTTCTCTACCAGTTGACACATGGGAGATGATCATGAATGGAGAGTAATCGGCACTTGATCAGCTGTGGGTTAACAACGATGAGTTTTCAGGGAATTTTCAGTAACTTAAGTTTAATAATTAGTATATCTGCTGAGCGCAGTATAGTTGTGTAAAACCTGCTACAGTACATTCAGACACATGTGTAGCTGTAACAGATGTATCACTCTTTCTTACTGTATAGAAATATCTTATGATTTTGTTTAATAAAATTCCATACTTTCTCATACATTTTGGGTGATAGCAAGTACTGTAAACCAAATTTTGCTTGCATGCTATAAACCTTCGTGAGTTTCGCAGTAGAGTACAAAGTCGGTCTAAAGTGTGTAAGAAACAAGAACATATATAGCCTAGCAAACACCATATACATGTAGCGTAATGCATTTTCTGGTATACATGTAGATCGATATCCGTTAGACAACACAAAGTCATGTATACATAATTAAATTTGGGGGGTCATGTAAATTAACATAATTAATTTTCAAAAGAACTTTATTTGCTTATTTGTTTATTTTTCTGCATTAAAATTTATAAATTTACGTGTTCACAAATATAATTATCAGTTAAGAAAGTTATCAAAATGTGTTCAAAACAGGTTATATATCATGTATATTGTAGTATAAAATGCCGTGAGCATAATGTTGACAGGTATTAATTAAAAGCGTTTGATTGTAATAATCAGCTGGGATTATAAAATCAATAATTGCTGTCACCTATACAGTAAGTACGTTGATAATTGAAACTATTAATCAACGGGGATAATCCGATAATCATTGGAAAAACAACCGAGATCAACTACAATATTATGACATCTTGGTCTATCATGTTCTATAATATAAACTTTTTTTTGTTTTAATAAATTCTAATAAATTTACACATTTGGGACTAATAAAAAGTGTTCACAAAATCAATGGGGTATGTCAATCGAACGATCAATAATATATTACGAAAGACAACTCTTGTTATAAAAAAACAACCGATGTCGGCGGCGATGTACAATGTAGACCAAAGTCATACCGCGAAAAATTTGAACTTTTAGCATTTTGGTTATCGCGAAATTAAATCTTCACGAAACTGAATTGAAGCAGAAAAATGTGAAACATAATAGCCGCGAAAATAAGTTGGTTTACAGTAACACTCTAAATACAAGAGAAGTTTTGAAGATCTATTAAACAGTATACATTTGTATGTATCCATATCTACATGGAGTCGCCATGGTCATGATCGTATGGTAGTTGGATTTATAACTTTCTATCTATGCAAACAGTGCCTATCACCACTAAAGTTGTCATTTGAATCCTGCTCATGGTTGGGTGTACTTGATACAACATTATATGATAAAGTTTGTCAGTGACTTGCAACAGGTCGCTGGTTTTCTCCAGGTACTCTCCGGTTTCCTCCACCATTAAAAAAACTGACAGCCACGATATAACTGAAATATTGTTGACAGTGGCACTAAACACTCCCCCCCCCCCCCCATATCTACGTACATCGTATCCATTACATTGATTTATCATGCTATGTCTCTGACTGTACTGTGATGATGGGAAGCTGAGGATCATATATATATGTACATTGTTACCATCACAATATGTTCCTAAGAGGGGAAAAAAGGTTACCCAATACTCCATTCTGATTGTGAAGGTCTAATGTAGTAATGAACCAAAATCTACAAGTGCCTCATTGAGAGGGACAAGCTCATTGAGAGGGACAAGGGATGATGTTGTCAAAGCATTTTCAGTTTAATTTGTCTAATTCAGCATTTTGTTTCTTTTTTTTTTTATATCTCTTGCAGTCGTTTGGACCAGCATGTTTATATCAAATGATATGTCAGAGATACAACATTGTAATCAATGTGCAGAGTTTTCACTTTGCCTTGATGATGTCAAGCAGTCATACATGATTTTCTTCTTTGTAAAATTGTTGTGGATAAAAAAAATTTACTGAGTTTTGGCTTCCTCTAGATCAATTATGATTGAATATGATGTGTATCTGCAGACACTATTCTTATTATTCCTCTAACCGTGTACATGTACATTTTTACATGGTGTTGTTTTATCGTAAATAGATGAAAAGTCTTGACATCCCTGGTCATCCCAGTACGCGAATGGCATGCTGCAAGTCCTTCGACAATTATGCTATTAAGAATTCATTAATAAACCATTATCTTGATATATATAGGTAAATATTTTGATACTACATTTTTTGTATATCTGATTAATTTTATTTTATTTGCATGTTAACAGCAGTGTAGTAACAATGCATGTGCTTCCTTTAAACAGGATTCTACAATTCATACCAACACCCACTAGTCCCTGGCTAGTAAGGAAAAATTGTTTACTCGTCATAATTCATACTACAAAATGTATATATCCAGTGATAGAGAAGATTTTTACTAAATGAGCCCATGACCCCTTCCTCAAAATTTCAATGGGCCATTTAGAAAATTAATGGGCCATATATATATATCATAAACCCAATGGGACACTCTTTACATGCATTTTTCGTTGAAAAGAGTGTGTTTTCAATTTCTAGCAATTCCTTTTGTTTTTCTGAGTGTGTTTTAGTCTGCTTTCATTTAAACTTCACTGAATAGTCATGAATCACAGTGTGTTGTACAAAGCTGTATGCTGTACGTTACCATCATACATACATTTTTGTACACTGAGAAAACTGTCAAATTGTGGTGAATTTTCATCAAGACTGTAGACATATTGACAGTAATCAGAAGTTTATGGGTTGATAATGATAATTAATTGGTAATACTGATTTATACACGGCTGAAACACAATATAGGGCTCATACTCAAAAGTAGTGTGTTATGTGCAATATTAACCTACTTCCATTAAATTTAAAGGTATCACTTTAATATCATGTTTTGGATGGTGAAACACCGAAGTTGCATACAAAATTTCAAGAAGATATCTCTCATAGTTTTTGAGTAACAAGCAAAAGGGTACCGAAAAATTTGCATAAATAAGGCATTATGCTGTTGCACTTGAAATTTGTTTATTTTAACACCAAAATTTACTTTTCAAAATAGGAAAACAACTATTTTAATATAAATCTTTAGAAAAATTAATCAGGATTAATTTGATACCAAATTCATGAAAATTGGACATCAATTGGAGAAATTATCAGACTTTATCCAAAAGGTATGTTTCTATCAGAAATCTGTAGGGTCCGTAACCGGTAAAAAAATCTTCTAGAAAACACTGTCAGAAGATTGATATTTTCATGTTTGAAGATGTAAAATACAGAGTAGCTATAATCAGTCAACATATGAACAATTGTAGACAGAATAAAAACTGCAGAACAGAAAATATGTTTACGGACACTACAAAAACCAGGTAACTATATATTTAAGGGTGTAATTATAATCTTGTGTGAATAAATGTTAATTAAAAAGAGAAATAACAAGTAATTCTGAGTAATCTTAACATCATACCAACTTCAGACATTATAGGTCATAGAAAACATGTTGCTTTTAAGAATAACAGTACTTGAATTTTCAGCTCTGCTGCAACACTGCATTGCCCTTTATTGTGTTTTTCCCGTAGGCGATAGCAGATTCACAGATGAACTGTCAACATGTCTTGTTGAAAATTGACCACAATATGACAGCATTTTCAAGAAGAAGAAAATGCAGAGAATAACAATTTTTAATAAACAATAGAAGAACCTGTCACATGTATTATAGACAGTATAGAGTCAGTCAAATTGGTAAGAGACAAAGCTCATATTATTGTCATTCTTTAATAAAGTTCTCAACACAATTCATCTAGAGACAACTTTGATCTGCTTCGAAATAAAAAAAAAACAAAAAGGAGGGGTGAGGGTACTCAATAATTTCTACATTTTTACTTGAGAGAACATGGTCATGGGATCACAGTCACTTGAATTTCTATCAATATAAACGAAAAATCAGTCCAAAATCAAAACATATACCTTCATCTTTGCTTCTTCGGTGGCATTTTTCAGGTCATCATCACCGATAATTTAAGTCTAAATACCGTAAAAACACAATAAAATTAAAGGGGAAATAAACGCTACTAAATTCGTTTTTCACAGGGCAAATACTACAAAAATAATTATTATCTTTATAAATTATTTAATAAAAACTTCTTTCAAATATTTTAACTGTAAAATTAACCCATTTTCAGGATTTTTATAAACAACAAATTATGTAATCATGGGATATACGGCAGTTGCGGTTTTTAGATAATTAGTCACGATCACTGATGTCCAATACTGGAGGTGAAGAAAGTACAGATACAGATTTCTGTTAGTGGAAAAGTTCTGAATGAAAAACTTTCGGTGGTGCTCCATGATTGGAGAAAACATTTGTAGGAGTAAGACTAAGACTTTCGATAAGAAAACAGTGCGCCCAACGGCGCGTTCGACGGTCAATTTAATGCGCCTTTCAATTGCAAATGTGCAAATTGCGTGTGACTTTCCCGATCACTGTATATCTCCTGTCCAATATGACAATATGTATTAATTTTGATGTAATTATTAATCCCCTGAATGAGGCAGAAGATACTTACTTAGTTGAGGAATGGGTTTTTTTCTGATTTCATGTTTCAGACTTTTAGTTTTTATTATGATTTAAACAAGACTTCCACATTTAAACTTTTTTCTAGTGACAAATTCTGTTGTGCCAGCAATATCTGGAGCTTCCTTTCTGCAAACATAACAATAAATAACGTACAATGTAGTAATTGGAATCATCAATGAGCCACGAAAATTCTGACTTCGAGACATCTTGGAATTTATGCTTTTCGGCTTTAGAACCCGAACCTTCATCAGTATTTTGGCTTATACTGCGATCAATGTTGCATCAGGCAGGTCAGTTTTGTAATCAGTTGATTCAACTGGTTTATTTTTAGCGAACAATTTTGTGAAAAGATTTTGTTTTTTGCTAATCGTGGTCACTTGCAAGCGTTAAAAGTACGTAATTTAAAACTTTTATGTCCGAGTTAATTGCGCGATTTAAAAGACCAGACAAACAAAGTCGGAATTTAAATTGATAAAAAATATCGATGAGGGAATGAAAATGTTCCGGAAATATCAACTCGCCGTCTGGCTATCAATACGAAATTTTTAATCGCATTTTACAATTAAGTAACTCGCAAATACGAGTGTTTTGGTCGCATTGTAGAACCCTGTTAAATCACACTTTCCAATGAATAATTCATTATCGTCGTAATCAATAACAAGAGGGTTAGAGTTAGGGTTTTGGTGTTTCACGCCCCTTTCAACCAATATATCATGGCGGTCGAACCTAAATTAAAATATTGTTTGTTTCCCCTTTGTGACCGACTCGCCGAAATCGCTGCGACTGAATTTTTTTTACAACCCATTCCGTGATTTTTTTTGCGATTTTCCTTTTCCGGAATTTTTTCGTGTCCGATTCCGGCATTGGATTCGTATTAGGTAATACTCTTCCAGAACGTACTGTGAGTCATCATTACTGAAAAACCTAGAGTCCTGATTGTTCCGAATATTCGTAGAAGCATGGCTTCTGAGTTTCTACGTTATGTGCAATTGTATTACTTGTTTGTAACGTAACACATGTAAACAGAGTGGGAAACCAATTCCTAAAAGAAACCCCTTAAAATAATAAAAAAAAGATATATGATCTGTCTTGAAGTCAAATAAAAACTGTTCGGTCTTCAATCTTTTCATTGATATGGCTCAACATACACAGACATCAGTTTCTGACAATGGATAATTTTTCCAACAAGATCCCATAAGGGACAGCATAAATTACATTCTATGATTACCATACAATTGCACAGATAATATGACAATAAACAAAGATATTGGGTGTATAGAAATCAGTTTGTCTGTCTGCCTGCAGAATCATGCTTGATAAAAAAAATAATTCACCTACATTGTACCTACCGACCCAGATCTTTCAGGCTAGGGTCGGAAAGGGGAAACAAACAAATTTTTAAGACTGGCCTCAGTTTTATTGGTGGAGGAAACTGGTGAAAAAAAACCCATCCACCTGCCACAAGTCATTGATAAACATTATCAGGGTTCGACATTAACTTTTTGACAAACTTGTCCATTCGGGCAAGTGCCATATTGATTTTACTTGCCCGAAACTGTAAACTACTAGCCCGAATTCTTAAGTGCCATATATGCATGTAGTGCAGAACTATGCAATCTACAATGACCATTCATAGAGTAGAATGACCCCTTACACATCTTCGCTAGTCATGAGTTACGATCTGCTCTACTCATCTTCACCCTTGGCATTGCTAGACAGATTTTCGAGGTCACACGGTGATGGTTTACATGTAATGCAGCTAGTGGTAGCAGCAACCAATTAGAACACGCTTTACAAAAAGCACATGTTCTGTAGGAAAAATGTCAACAAAATAAAAATGGATGCGATTTGCAGGATTTGCCACGAGTTACTACCAAAAAAAAACACTGAAGAACAAATTTTGGGGACACATATTATAATCTCGAGTCAATTTTCAGGGCATTCAAACGAATGGAAATGAAAGCCTCGCGTCGATTGGCCGAAAATGACATCATTACAAGGGGCGTAACTGTCAAAATCCAGCAGGTGGCAGTGTGCAGGAATTACGAAAATCCGTTTAATGATGCCAAGGGTGAAGATGAGTAGAGCGGATCGTAACCCTTGGCTAGCGAAAATGCCTCTTACAATGTATATCAATTATTTACACCTTATGATGTGGGCATAGTGTTAGTGTATCATTTGGCTATTTTTGTTAGAAAATTTAAGTATAAATGTTCCTTAGGCCAAATAAAATTGATTGTTGGTTTCCCGGAACATAGGGAAATTTCTAAGGGCTGGTAGGCAGGGTTTTTTTTGTTTGTTTGTTTGTTTTTTTTAACTCGAGAGATGTTGCAAATCAGGGTTTTGCTATCTTTCCCATGAAGGTCAGAAAATACATCATGAAGGTTAAACATTTTTCATCACTCTTGTTTCGTTTAATAAATGCGAACATTTCTGTAAATGAACAGCCAGAATGGTTCCCACTGGGCACACCGCCGGTGGCCATTTTATGCACACTGTACGTCACGTACACGTTTTAGATCATGGTCATTTACCAATATCTTAAGCGCTTCGGCGATCTCGATCAATGACCTTGGCAGGTGGAAAAAACATTGAAAAAGCATGGCTGCACTTCATCTCCGTGAATTTTGAAAATTACTGTAATTGTTTACGATAAAAAAAATCTCCATGTCACTGAGTTAGAAGACACACGGCCGGTGTTTGTTTTATTCTTTTTATTTATCAGTAGTAAAATATAACGACCCAAACTTATCACAGAATCACTTTCACTTGCCCAATCGGACAAGTTGGGTGCCGTTTTCACTAGCCCGAAGACGCATTTTTTGTTTCTGTTAATTGTTTTAGAGACTTAAGAAAATTCATATTTTTTCTGTCAGTTTACATTTTTAAATTTTGATATGATAAATTCATAATTCTAATATGAAATAATGCATTTTTATGCTTCAAAACTAAATAAAACAAGATTGAATTTCTAATATTTTTATTCTGAATATTTTTATCAAGTCTTCGATGTGAATTAATTATTGCTATATAATTTTCATTTCTGAAAGAATTATTAAATCATTGTAAATAACAAAATAATAATGACAATTTAAAGTTGAGCCTTCATTGAAAGACAATTTTTGATTTCCTGCCAACCACACAGGTAAATTCTCAAACCTGTGACATCACGGCGAACATCCCTATAGTCATAAATTATTCAAGAGTCTTTTCAAAATATATTATTAGTCCCGATCCACTGTTTCAGTCAATCAAATAAAAGTTTTTCTTAAAGAGAAAGGAATTTCCTTGTATATTAACATGATTAAAGGAGATGAATAGGCTGCAATTAAGAGATTAAGATGTTCTTAAATAATTGGATAAGGAAAAAACAAGCAATAAAAGGGAAGATCAATCTTTAGGTGGTAAACTAATTTTGTCTGGTGATGCAGTGCTTCCCAAGGTGAACTAGAATTTACCGGACATTCGGTCCAGTAATGATGGTGACATTACTGGACCGAATGACATTTCACTGGACCGAATTTTTTTAAGGCATATAAAAAGCTGTATTTGGACACTCACTACTCTATGAATGCAACAGACAGTGGACACTCTGATGCATCACAAAATTATGAGAAAATGGGTACAGTATTTATCTTGCCATTGCTATTTGATGAAAATGTAGACATTTTGCTGAATCAGTGAATACAAAAACTCTCAAGAATCTTTTAATTAAAAACTTTCATTTTTTTACTTGTCACACTTTATGTCCTAATATAGAATTCCTCCACATATATAAATGCATCATGCAAAGAAGAGAAAGGTAGTACATTTTGTAAAAGAAAATCATTTGTTTCCATCTGATATTTATAAAAAAAACAAAAAAACAATCCCTACCTACCCTTTTTTTCGGGGCGTAACTGAAACCACACATATTTTTTTTATTTGGCCTTACCAGTGATCATGGAGGAGATATATAAACTATCTGACAACTCACACCCTTCTGTTTGAATAAATATGATGAAGCACATACTACATTTGTACTAGCTTGAACTTAACACTTTTTTAATTCCTGGCTTAACCTTGATCTGGACAAAAAAAACACTGCAATGCATGAAAATTCCCATTTCCCGTTTACCGGGGAAAGTAAAAAAACACTGGAAAGTGACATGCTGCCGGGAAAGTGTTATTGTTGCTCGTTGTACTTTGCGGTTATCAGATATATAAGTTTTTGAAACTGGTTTACGATTTATTTAAGCCTGAATTCCGTATGGTAAGGTATAAAAGTGTATGTACACAAGGTACCAGATTATCGATGTGGTCGTTTGCAGTTGAACTTTCACAGATATTTTGAAATAAAAACTAAATTATAAATTAGATTACACTTAATAACATTTGGGAAAGGGAAGTTGTGGGAACTGACTATTGCTTCTCATTAAAATTCATCGGACATTTGGTCCGAGCTTCAGCATAAAATTATCGGACCAGGTGAAAAATTGCCAGACATTTGCCAGTGTCCGACGGAACTTGGGAATCACTGGTGATGTACATAAATTAGGCCAGGTAGTATTTTCATTTCAAGATTATTAAATTATTTATAGCTTTGTGCAGACAGAAAAAAAGTATCATTGAAACAGGAACAATTTGCATGACCCAAAACAATGCCCACAAATTTATCGATGACAACATACAATAATTATTCGAAATCGTGACTACATGTTCATACACATTTATTGGAAATATCAAAAATATAGTTAAACCTTGTACAGTATACCCTGATCTGGATTCACCTGATTCAAGAAATTTAATGATGCCATTGTCTTTTTGCCGATATTCATAAATGTACCTCCCTAAATAAAGTATCCTCTCACAAGAATTTCATCATTTGTTGTCAATTGTTTTGTTAATGCAAGTCTAATTGTAGTGTGTGATCATCATAAAAGACTGTTGGGATAGCATTAAAGAATACAGATGATGACATTGTGACTGTTTTCTTGCTTTTATAGTATATGTAGGTGCAGGTCATGACTAAGACTAAGTATTGGAAAATCAATAATACATTGACAACTTCCACATACAATGTCAAGATATTATATCTAAACAATGGAATTAAAACATACCACAAGAGATAAAATACCTAAACATGGTTATACAAATACACATATTATAATAAAGATGACAAAGCAGACTGTATATAACTGCAAATAAATTTTGTTTCATATACATTTGATGGATTCATTAATTTCTTGAATAATTGGGAGGTCTCAACGCTTGAGGACTCATTACAATCTTGGTTTAAATTAAGATCAGAGAATAATTTTCTTCTTAGCTGATCATGTTTTGAGCAAAACAAAACAAAATGTTTTTCATCTTCTATCTTGTTGCACATAGTACATAATCTTTGATTTCTCAAAAGTTTTGGTCTAAAATATCTACCTTTTTCTATCAAAAGTGGATGTGTGCTTATTCTAAGTTTAGTAAGATTATTTGTCAATGATTTTGGTAAATTGAAGTTAAGATAATTTGGAGTATCAAAGTTTTCATAACAGTTTGCAAAAGTACATGTATATAGTTTTGAATCATTATCTCGTTTTTTGAAGTCTTTTAACTGATCTTCAACTGTTAGATACATTTTTGTCTGAAAGTGCACTTAGATTCATATTCATTTTTTTTGCAGAATTTAAAATAAAAGAGTACCAAGATTTATGTCCTTCAGCATTGAGACCCCTGTCTACTTCGAAAGCTTCTCTAACTAATCTACCAGATGGAAGTTGTTCAAATCTTATAAAATATTTAAAAGATAACATACTTATATAACTCAGTAAGGGCAATCTGCCTAATTCACATCTTGATGCAAAATTGGATGCTTTTTTATTTACACCAAGTAGATATTTACAGAATCTGTAATGGATTTTTTCAAATGGTAGGTTATCACCTTTTAATTGTTTCTGAGTAAAGTCACTGATCCAAATTTCAGATCCATAAGTAACAATTGGTTTTATAAGTGAATCAAATAATTTTAATTTTAGTTTAACATTTGCTAAATCAAGGTCAAGAATTTTATTTTTTAGACCAAATACTGCTTTTAAACCTTTTGCATACATGTGATCTGCAGCATGTTTTAATTTACCATTATAGGTTAATATCACTCCTAAATATTTATATTTTTCGACAACTTCTATTTCTTGTTCATTAATTAGGAATTTATCTTGAGATGGTTTTCTCTTTCCTTTATTAAATATTATAATTTTAGTCTTAGAAATATTTATTTTCAACTTCCATCTAGTACAATATGTTGAGAGTGAGTCAAGACAGGATTGCAGACCTTTTTCACTTTCTGATATTAAGATCAGATTATCTGCGTATAGGAGACAATTAAGTTTTGTTGAGTCTAAACTTACAGGATCAGAATGTAACTGATCAAAAATCTCAGGGAGATCATTTGTATATATATTAAACAGCATAGGGCTCAAGCTATCTCCCTGTTTTACTCCTTTATGTACTTTAGTGACGGGGGAAATGGATTTACCTTTTTTGGCAACAAATTTTGAATTTGAGTACATCAATTTTAAAATTTTGTAAAAATTTCCACCAATTTGTAGGGTTAAAAGTTTTTTAAAAAGTCCACAGTGCCAAACTGTATCAAAAGCTTTACTAAAGTCAACAAAGCAAGCAAAAATAGGCTTTTTGTGTTTGTATAAATATTTGTTAATTAAAGTTTTAATTGTAAAAATATGGTCAGTTGTTCTATATTCTGGTCTGAATCCTGCTTGGAATTTATTATAAAGATTATTTTTTGTCATGTATTTATGTAATCTACCTTGTAGCAGATGTGTGAACAATTTTCCCATACAGCTAGTTAAACTTAAGCAGCGATAATTATTACAATCGTAAATATCACCATTTTTATGTATAAAAGAAATACATGCTGTATTCCAAGAATCTGGGAATATACCTGATGACATTATTCTGTTAAAAAGGTTAACAATTGGTAATAACAGAATATCTTTACCAAAAATTAAAAATTNGTTATGTATTAAATCAATCCCTGGTTGTTTGTTTCTTTTTAGGTTTTTAATACCTTCTCTCACCTCTTTACAATTAAATGCAAAGTCTAAATCTTTATTATGAATATTTTCTTTTTCTAATTCAGTCAAATCAAAATTATCGCCATCGTCATTGTTGGCGTATAACTCTTTAAGATATTCTGTCCATGCTGATATAGAAATAGGATTTTCTTGAATTTTTGTGTCTTGTTTTCCAAAAAGCTTTTGGATCTTTCTCGTGTAATGAATCTAGTTTACTAACTACCGACTTTAAAAAATTTCTTTTGGTATCTTTAAGTAATTTTTTACTCTTTTCTCAGTCTATGATAATTATAATTTATATTATGATCCTTCGGATTCTGTTGGAGCTTTTCTCTAAGTTTGTTCAGCTCTCTTTTCATAAAAAGACAATTTCCATTAAACCATTTCTTTTTGTATCTCTTCTTTCCATTCTTTTTGTTTATAAAAATTTTAAAATAAAAGCATTTGTTTGCAGACTGAAGAATAATATTGTTCAAATTTGTAGAAAGTGTATTTATATCAGCTGTGGGGTTGTTTACTTCCAATAAAAATTGGTTTATCATACAAGAAGTATTACTTTCTGCCAATGTATTGACAAAATCTAATTGGGATCCTGATTCTAAATCATATTTGCCAGGCAACATTTCATAATTAAAATCTTCATTTTGGTCTACATTGTAATTCAAAACCTTACTCTTAAATCCAGTCCATATAACACTGTGATCTGAAACCTCAGTTGGTGGAAGTACATTCATCAACAAAAACTCATAAAAAATATTTTCAGAAACAATAAAATAATCAACAGTACATGAACAAGAATCCGTGGCAAAATCTGGGTCATGTTGATAAATGCAGGAAGACGACTGTTGTTGATCTTTAACTCATTGCATATGTAGGCACCACGTTTATTGCAATAAAGATGTACCATAAAAACGTAATAATTACGTATTTATTAATTGCAGAAAGAACAAAAAGAGAAACAATACCAAAACAATGGCAGAGAGAGCGTGGGATGGTGGACCGAAATTGTTGGTTTTTAAGGTCCATTTGCAACAATATCGAGATTAAAATAACAAAACTATCGATGACCCCTTCCCTGAAATTCATCGTAGATTTCGAATATACTGGTGTTTTGTCACCAAATTGTACTGTTTTTCTAATAATTGGGATTTTTGGTGGATACTCACCTTTGGAGGTCGTGTGGCTTTGATTCTACGCGGGCAAAAGCTTACTTCTGATTGGACAAAAAAATCCGGACCCGACCGACCAAATGTAAGATATATTTTCATTGGGTAATTTTTGTACTCTCGTGTTTTCGAGAGGTCTAAAACATACATTTTATCACAAGTAAATAAGGCTAGCGTGTTAAAATATTTTATATATACTTTTATAATGATGCAAAAGGGAAACTGTTCTTCTTATCAGAAAAAATGTAATGTCATCCAATAAGTTCATCAAAAACATGGCCGCAGCAGACATGAGTGAAATCTTGCTTTCAAATCGACAATGCTCATCTATATACAACATAAAAGTTAGTAATATAACATTATTGCTGTATATTTTTAACATTTAACATTACAACTACCCGTAAGAAAACCATCAATTTTAAGCGATCAACGAAAAGCAAACTTATGTATTTGTTGTTTTGCTAGACAGAGTTGTCTCCCTTATTATTGTTATTGTTTGACCTGTAAGGCTGTATGTTACGTTTCAATGAAAAATACCGAATAACGAAAAGAACGTAAAACAAAACAGACAACATTCGTTAGTCTTTGCCTCATTTCATGTAGCAATTTCAATTTGACAAAAAGTAATGAAAACACTAGAGTCTGACCACAGCACACAGCCACAGGCGCTTGCATTGCCTTGTGAAATTGTGTCCAGTCAAAAATATGAATTTGTGACAACACAGACCAATGCAACTCTGACCACTGTTAGGACAATTTGGACCACTTATTTAAGACAACTCGGACCACTTCTTGAATACAACTCAGACCAATATTTAGGGTAAAATCAGACCACTTTTAGGTCAGCTATAACCACTTTTTAAAGACAACTCGGACCACTTTTTGAGGACAACTCGGACCAATATTAATGGCAATTCATCCTGTACCACTTAATGCCAATTGATACTCTCACAGGCAAAAATTGACAATTTCCTTTAAGAATTGTTTATCTGAAACACGATTTTATTCAATTATACTTATACAAAACCCAACAAACAAAACAGAGTACATGTAATTGTGTAAAGTGGTTCTAATTGAGTGTTATAAGTGGAAAAGTGATCCAAGTTGTCAAAAAATATGGTCCGAGTTGTCCTCAAAAAGTGGTCAGAGTTGTCTTCAAAACGTGCTCCGAGTTGTCTTTGCAAAGTGGTCAGAGCTTACCTTAAAAATGGGTCCGATTTTACACTAAATATTGGTCCGAGTTGTCCTGGAAAAGTGGTCCAAGTTGTCCTTAAAAAGTGGTACGAGTTGTCTTGGGCCGAGTTGTCTTTGGTCCAAGTTGTCCTGTTTCCAAAAATATGGTCGCTGAACCTAAAATACCACAAGGCCGGACTCTCTCCTACTATCCCTGTCACTTCAACCGCTATTTCCCCCATCTAAATGTCGATAGGACGCAAATCGCCTACTAATTTGCATAGTGAAATGATTTTTCTTCAAGGAAAACCCGTTTTTTATATCTTCTTACAGTACGGTCAGAGACATGCCGTGATAGACATAAAATTAATCCTTCAGTGGGAATTTCACCGACATTTTCCCACTGTGATAGACCTTAATTCACCCGAAAAATTAGTGAAAATTATTAACTTTTATTGCCCCCATCTTCAAAATCTTACCTGTTTCTCCACAGGATATGTGAATGAAGTCGTAAATCTGGTCACAGTTGAGTGATTATCTAGAAGTTTTATTTTTCGTACATGTTGTTCTAATGGACATAACATTTATTAATCAGAACAAATTTTATATTCAATCTTGTAAAATTAAAGCAGACAGTTGTAAATAAATAGGCCTATTCCCGTTGTTTAAAAAAAAAAAATATTTTCCATTTTTCCATTTTTACGATGCAATGTTTTGACGACATAGCAAAAAAAGGCTAGATGTGCAGGAGAGAAAAGTCTGAAAATTTTGATCGTGTATTGATTTTCATACCGGAAGTTAAATTGTCACATTTAAATTTAGAATACTGATATATATTCAATACAATTCTTCCCTCTTTCATGTGTGGGCCGTTTCCATAATTCACCGTGTCCCCTGTCACATTTGGGGACATGGCTTTGTGCGGGTGGGGGACACGGATCTGAAGCGGCGGTTTCATGTAAGCTGGTGTGAAATCATAAATTATAGCATTATTACAATTATTTAAAATATATGACTTATTTAGCGGAACACCAGGTTCATTTCGGGAGATTTTGATCCCATTTTACCCACGTTATTCGTCCGGTGTATAGGTGAACATTTCTGCAATGTATGACGAGGGTGGTCAAAATTGAAAATTATCACAAGTCTCCGCCAGATTTGAGCTAATTTAAGGCTCGATGTACATACTTTCAATGTCATATGTTATCTAAAAAGTCGTCCGCGTTAAATGCAATCATTATTTCAAACCATCAATGCAATATAAGAAGCATACGATCGAATTGTCTCTCGCGTTGAATTGTGGCATATGGGGGTAAAATATTTGTGACGCCAGGGGATAGGGCTCACATTTTAAAAACAAGGATAATTATGTACATTACCCTATAGAAGAAAAATGGGTTGTATCAAAATGTGTAAAATACGTCGAAATTAGGTGATTCTGCGTAGAGAAGGTTAGAATAGAGGCACTAAAAGGGACAATATTTAATTTTAATGAAATAACGAAAATCACAGAGTGTACTCGAGTGCCTGTGAAAAAGACCAGACCGACAGACTAATAATTACTATGCAAGTTTGACACAGAAGAAATATGGAGATCTGATCCAAACTGTTTTGCACAGAGCACAATATACAAGCTGAGCATAATTTAGACAAATTGAATTATATAACAGAGCTCCAGATAAGCTACGTTTTTGCGTGATTACGCAAATAAAATTAACAAAAACCCATTTTTTCTATTTCCTTTGCGTTGTTGAACCCAATTCCATCTAGATATAACCCTATTCTTCGTTTAATGAGTGCTTACTTCACTCATTCATTTTTAGGTAGTTGCGTAATTAAAGCATATATCGTATGATTTCTGTTGCGTGACATTTTACTTTCTCTTTCACTCATCAACACTGGTAAGATTACAAATCTCCCGAGGTTTGCCGAACGAAATAAATTTTGGTTCCCTGCTAGAATTTAGTCTTGTTTGCCTTGAAATTAATTTTGTAGCGGTTTCAGTCTATTATTATGAATCGTCGAGGGAGGAAGAAAGCTCATTTACGGGTGAATTATTAGACAGATTCAAAAGCCATGGTTACACGAATTTTAGTTACACTGATTGAAAATGCTGTAAATCATAGCAAAATTGTTGCAACAGAAATCATTGACGATATCTTCCCCATATCTTTTCATTAAGAACTTTAAGAGTTCATGATTTGAAAGATTTTAAGGCAACTGGATTCACACTATATATACAGGTATGAATGTTCAGACCAAGTCTTAAACTGTGAATGTTTAGTTTTTGTGAACTATGAAAATATAATACTCCAATGGCGAACATACAATCAATGCAGTAACCAGCAGCAATATTTAAAGAATACAATGTACATCAGGAGAATAAAACTGAATGTAACGATGTATACATTTTCAATGCCTGATATACCTGCAACAAAAAAGCAATGCATGTCATGTACAGAGAGTAAAATACTCAATTCAATTTATTCATGGTGGGTAAAAAACCCAATTGAATCTTATTCTGGTGGGTGAAAAATTTGAAGTAAAACAGTTAAAAGTAAATCACCCAATGGAAATGCTAAACAGGTGAGTTAAAAACCCAATTTAAGAAACCTTATCTGGAGCTCTGTATAATAAGAAAATGTATATAAATTACCTTCAATGCCAAGCAATTGAAACTATCTTGAAATTCAAAATTTATTACATAATTCAGTGTAAATGTAATAATATTAAAATGTGTTATCATTTATATGTTAAATTAATATGTTATAAAGTATTGTATGGGATATGCCTAAGGGCTATTCCATTTAAATTTCCCATCAGGGGGTGGAATGCCATTGATTTATTTTTCTATTGGTGGTAGGAAAAATATGAATGTAAAATTATTGGTTGGGGGGAACCAAAACTCGATTTCTGTTGGTAGGGGGTGTGATCAAAGAGCATTTTTTTACCTAGACATGTTCTGAATCATAATTTTTCCGTGCATTACCAATTGATTCAGTACAGAACACGGTAGATTTTTACGAATATCGATCGATTTTTTTTTATTAGATTTCACGGTAATTATAAAAATTTGAACTTTGAAATTCATATAATTCACAATGCCTTCCCAGGAAAGACGTTTGAAAGAAAGTGGCAAAGGAAAACAAAAGTTTGACATCGTATTTTTCAACTTCGTAAGTTGATATAAAAAATGAGTTATTTCCCTTTGTTATACATTTGTACTTGAAACAAACTAAAATTAACAAAATCTGAATATGCCATTTGCAATATTTTATTATCAAATACAATAAAACTACTTAAGTTTAATCTGAAATTGCATTAGATGAATGGCACAGGCTCCTTGGAGCCTTTAGTTGCATTGCTTAAATACATTATTATGTATGAAAGTAATCAGACAGACATGTGGTGCCCAAAGTTACGCCCTTTAGTTGCCATTCCTGGTCTTCGATTTTTTTGGAAATTCTGTTATCTTTATTCATACATTTTATGTTTATCTTTTTTTTCCCTTGGTACTGGGGTAAAAGAAATGCTAAATTTTTGGTGGGGGTGGGTAAAAAAAAAAAATTCTGTTGGTGGTACCCTTAAAATTCATGGGCGTTCCACCTCCTGGTGGGAAATTTAAATGGAATAGCCCTAATATTGATGGGTCATTCTATCAATCAATTCTTTTTCTGAGATAAAAGAGCATGCATTCATTCTTAAACAAGATAAATGAATATAAATGAATTCTGTATCTACAGCAACAAGTGTCCAGGTCGCTTGTTAGTATGACCGTGCTAATGAGACCAATCAAAATGAGGCAGTGGTGGTATACATGTAGCTGCCTATTTGATGTATATGTTCCAGACCAAATCCGTATTTGGACCATACGCGTATGGTCCGGACCAAATCCGTATACTCATATGGTCTGACCACTAATTTTAATTTAGAACGTAACGGTATCGATTTTTAGCCGAGTTGCAACGAAGTTGCAGTCGGTTTATGTTTTGGCGAAAGGCAGGCAGCTGTATGGATATCTTCGTTAACGCGATAGCGCTCTTAGTTTTTGGCCGATCAACATAATTTTTGGTAGGAAGCATTATTTCACTATTATTTAGAGCGAGTTCGAAATTCAGATTAATCTATTGTTTTTTTCTTGTAAAATCATGTTTTTTTTTATTGAAAAAGTACATATTTTGAGAATTATCTTCGTTAACGCTATAGCACTCTCAGTTTTTGTCCGATCAACGTAATTTTTGGTAGGAAGCATTATTACATTATTATTTAGAGCGAGTTCGAAATTCAGATTAATCTATTGTTTTTTTCTGGTAACATCATAGTTTTTTATAGAAAAAGTACATATTTTGAGAATTATCTTCATTAACGCGATAGCGCTCTTAGTTTTTGGCCGATCAACATAATTTTTGGTAGGAAGCATTATTACACTATTATGTAGAGCGAGTTCGAAATTCAGATTATTCTATTGTCTTTTTCTTGTAAAATCATGGTTTTTTATAGAAAAAGTACATATTTTGAGAATTACACATTTCTCTGAAACTACATAAGATAGAAACTTAATATGTGGTATGGGTGGAGATTTTAACTCGCTCTTCAAATTCTAGGAATATTCTGCCATCTTCCCGATTCTATTGGTACAAATGTAGACGATGGTTACCACACCGAAAGTGGCAAAGTAAAATTCTGTTGCTAGTATTTAACTTTTTTAATTCTATTTATAAGACCTATTTTGAAATTTGCAAATATTGTTCTTTCTATTTTTCAGTTAACAACTTCGGTTTTATTATTTTATTTCTCTCCCTTTTTTTTTATATTAGTTTATTTTATGAATACGCGACAGAATTTGACTCAGAAAACGATCTTCAGACGAATTCCCTGGACGTATGTGTTTAAATGTTTAAAATTGATTTCCATATGTACATGTATGTTGCACTTGACTGATAAATATGTGTAAATGCGTTTCATTATTTAATATTTAGATTAACAATTAAATATTTCCTTCAAAATCGTCTTCTTCATTTGATACGCATATGGTCTAAACACAGGGGCTAGGTGCGTCCGGAAAAAAAATACTATATACCGGTAATATATAGTATTTTTTTTTTCGGACACACCTAGCCCCTGTGGGTCTAAATACCAATTTGGTCTAACTCGTAGACGTTGATGACCATACGCGTATGGTCGGACCATATGAGTATACGGATTTGGTCCAGACCATATGCGTATGGTCCAAATACAGATTTGGTCTGGAACATATACATGGATTGTTGTTCATTGTCAGTTACGGGTCCACAGATTAGCACAAGTCAGGCGATATTAATCAAGCCGTACAGTAAACATTATCGACATAATGTCAAGTCACCATATGAATGTTTCATGAATCAAAATGGTGTTCATGGTTACTTGAACAACAAAGTATTCAATTGCCATTGGCCGTCGACCTCGGATATTAAAACACTTGTCTGTTCTAAGTACCTCAGGAAAATATATTCTGTTGCGGTAACTGTCCTACTACATATAGAATAACAGATTTCAGTCTAAATAAAATACTGTTGACTTTTGAAGTGTAAAATTACGATTACAGTACACACTGTTCTTTAACACAATCCCTCACTGAAGTATGTACTCTGAAGTGATTATTCATTACAAATGTGGGATGTTTTGTTGTTGATAAAAAGGATTATACATAATTATCCTTGTTTTTGAAATGTGAGCCCTATCCCCTGGCGTCACAAATATTTTACCCCCATACGCCACAATTTAACGCGAGAGGCAATTCGATCGTATGTTTCTTATATTGCGTTGATGGTTTGAAATAATGATTGCATTTAACACGGACAACTTTTTAGATAACATATGACATTGAAAGTATGTGCATCGAGCCTTAAATTAGCTAAAATCTGATGGAGACTTGTGATAATTTTAAATTTTGACCACCCTCGTCATACATTGTAGAAGTGTTCACCTATATACCAGACGAATAATGGGGATAAAATGGGATCAAAATCTCCCGAAATGAACCTGGTGTTCCGCTAAATAAGTCATATATTTTAAATAATTGTAATAATACTATAATTTATGATTTCACACCAGCTTACATGAAACCATCGCTTCAGATCCGTGTCCCCCACCCGCACAAAGCCATGTCCCCAAATGTGACGGGGGACACGGTGTGATATTAGAAATGAATATCCATATTTGTACAATTATTTGTAACTGTATATCATGCTATTTAGATTCGGAACGGATGTAATGAAAATAAGGGCAAACTCTAGTATTTATTTCTTTTGGATCTCTTTCCTTTGCATTTTTAAAATGTATGAATTTTTTCTTGTTTTTTTGAGGTTATGGGCATATGGACTTTTCTTTATGTCATATAAAAAAAAATTAAAAAAATATTACTCCTCTACTAGACTAATCCAAATTAGTTTAGTAGAGGTGTACCGTGTAATTAAAAAAAAAAATGAAATAAAGACAAGTCCCTTTGGGTATGTGGAGAGGCTGGTGGTGCTCTTGTCCTGTTTGTTTGTATTTTATCTCTTATATAATTGAATTAAAAAAAGAAGAAATAAAATTGTAATTCATTTAAGGCCAAAATAAAAATATAGTTTGTTTGCCCAAACGTCTCCGACCCAAAAAAATCCCGCCGAGTCATTATTTTTTTGCTGTAAAATATCAAGAAAAAAAATTTATTTCCGGATTTTCAATGTGTCTGCTGGTTCCGTATAAAATATTAGTTTTACAGGTTAAATCACTTTCGCACTTAAGTGATACTGATGAGATTTTTTTTGATATCCTCAAGCATTTCTCATTATAGAATAGAATAAAATATAATATTTTATTAATCCAATTAAGGACCCTTGTGGGTTTATTATTTCATACAATGATTAGAATACATAATACAAATTAAATTGATGAATTATAATAACGATTTACTAGGAGGGAAGCAGGCACCCAAGGGAGATAAAAACAAAAACAAAAAAAACAGCAACCGTTATATATTTTATGGATTATTCCCCTTTGTTCAAGATTAGAAAACTTAAGGAAATGTAGGAGGCTGATTCCCTCCTAGGAATGTAGAACTAGCAAATATGTATATAAAATACAATAATAATAATAATAATTAATGCAAGGACTGGACCATGTCTTGAGGAGCTACACATACAGATAATATAATATAATAATAATAGATATGCATGTACAATTACATACAGTATAAAAATGTTTTCTCCATATATACAATATGTAACACTCACTGTTCACAATTATATGATATGATCTTACACATTATTTAATATCAATCTATCATGAATAACCTCATCCATCAGAAATATTTTTTTTATCTCAATTTAAAGCTTTGAATAAGAAAATGACCTAAATTTTCAACTAAAAATGTATTTTCAGTGGTCATTAACCATATAAATTTGGATTTATTATCTAATTTGATAAAAAAAATTACAATAATTTTGAATTTTAGTATATAATTCCTCACGTAAACCATTATAAAAAGCACATTTTATTAGAAAATGAGGTTCCTCTTCGATATCATTCTGTGAACAAAACTTGCATATCCACTGTGACCTTTCTATAGAATTATTTTTATGCCTCTCTGTTTCCACTCTTAAATGATGTGAACTTATGCGAAATCTACATAGTATTTGCCTTACTTCAAAATTGTTTGTCTGTAGATATTTTTCTTTTTGGAACATACTTTTGTAGGAAAAATATGTATCTAACTTTCCAGAAACATTATCTTTTTCATGGAACCATGTTTTCAAAAACAGAGTTTTTAACTTTGTCATAACAAGTTCTTTTATTTTATAAATAGAATAGTCACGGCAATAAAAAAATTTTAAATCAAGTTTATCAAGCAGAAAAATCACAGAGGAGTACCAAGTCGGAATATTGTTTTCATGCAATTCTTGTTACATAGAAAAGCTTCTTTCAATAAATTTGAGCTGCAATGATGTAATCGATGTACATGTAGATAACTGATCATTGATAAAACAATATTAAAATATATAGGGAATCTTCCTAGTTCAGAAAGAACTGCAATATTTGAACTCTTACTGTTTACACCTAAAGTAAATTTGCAAAACTTCAAGTTTATTTTATCAGCCACATTATTTTGATATATTATTTCTGAAATATTTATAGCATCCTTTTTGCAGGCTGCAGAGTTAGTTTTAAACATTCCGCATATCTCTGAACCATACAAAATAATAGGTTTTATGGTATGGTCAAACAAATGTAAATTTGTTTTGATTCTTGTAGCTGAACCAGACAAACATCTACTTAATTTGTATGATGTTTTTAAAGATTTATTATAAAGCTCTTCTTTTGCATAATTAAACAAGCCACTTGACTGGAATATAACACCAAGATATTTATGCTTGTTAACAGATTCAATTACTTCATTATTAAAGTAGAATGGTTCTTTTATATGACGACCACTCTTATTAAATATTAAAACTTTAGTTTTCTTTAAATTAACATTTAAGCACCATGTATCACAATAAGATACTAATGCATTCAGACGGTCCTGAAGTCCATTAGCGGAATTGGAAAAAATAATAACATCATCTGCATACAAGAGGCAGTCAATGCGATCAGTGCAGTGTGATAACACTTTCGGGGCAGTTTTGCAAACAATTTGGTAAATCATTTATAAATAAATTGAAAAGGGAAGGGCTCAAAACATCCCCTTGCCTAATAACCCCAATATGGGAGTTGAAACATTGGCCTAGTTTGTTATCAACTTTTACTCTTAATTTATTTAGTGTATACAATTTCCCCCAATGTCTGACTTGAGCATTTTGATAAGCATACCTGGATGTATCACAGTATCAAAAGCCCGTTTAAAGTCAACAAAACATGCATAAAATTTGTTACCCTTGTTGTTAGTATACTTATCTACTAAACATTTAGGAATAAACATGTGATCTGTTGTCCTGGACTTGCTTCTAAAGCCAGCCTGGCAGTCGGTCAATATATCTCCTAGTTAAATGATCAGCAAGCCTTGTATTTAAGACTATATTAAATAGCTTACCAACACATGAATTTATAGCTATACCTCTATAATTTTCGGGGTTATGAATATCTCCAGATTTATGTATATAAATAATGTACCCTTCACACCATAGCTTTGGATAAGTACTATGGGTAAAGAATAAATTAAAAAGTTTATTAAGACAGCCTATTAGGGTTGTCTGCCCAGCTTTCAACATTTCATTTAGTACCAGGTCCAGACCACTGGCCTTCCCATTTTTTAATTTATTAATTGCTTTAAATATTTCCTGATTAGTCACTTTATAGTCTAAAACAGTATTGAAACCACGTGAAATCGGAAATGGCAGACAGTTATTTTACACTGTCTTCGTCTGTTGTAGTCAAAACTGAAGTGAAACCGATTGTGTCAAACAGACTCTACAGATTTAACAACAAAAAACATGGAATGACGTCTTCGACGAGGTGACAGACCCCGAAGAAGTGGACTTGAAAAAGAC
>MJUT01022937.1:25817-48064 GCA_002080005.1 Gigantidas platifrons
ACCCTTTCCTTGTCTCGTCATAGACAATATCCTATGAATTTAACCTATTTTAAGATGTCATCTGTCTAAGAAAACATTTTTATTGGTCCCAAAGGTGACCCTTTAATACATGTTTGAATGTATTAAATATAGTTATACGAGCCGTTTTTGCTTTGTTCGCGTCATCAATTAAAATATTTTAAATTCAATCCTTTTCAAAGAATCTGATCTCACGTGCGTTATAAAAAAGACAACAAGCTATATATCACTATATATATAGCTACCTTCATACATGAGGTACAGAGCGACATCCGTGATTCCTTCGCTATTACGAATGCGAACAGAATAACTACCACAATCTTTGTGTTCTAGAGGTATTATTGTTGAATTCAGTAAATATGTGTTGGATAACCTCTTTCTATTGTTGTGTATCTCTCTTACAAACCAAGTACTAAGCTTTCCACCACAAGATTTCATCCAGAAGACCACTGGCTTTTCAAAAGATTTTACTGTCAATGATACCCAAACTGGTTTTAAGATCTCTGTTTTCAATTGCACCAAAGTTTTGTTTTGGAATAAAACTGGCTTGTCTAAAATACAAATACAGAATATGTATATACTTTGTATACAATAACGGATAATTATAATGAAGATACCAACGGGGTAATCAGAATCTGTAAATATAAGGACAGACAACACAATGGCTAAAAGAAAAGGGACAATTCTACAAATTACTATACGGAAAACTAAAGATCGAGCAGCACGAATCCCACAGAAAGCGGGTATGAACTGCTCCATTAATGACACCCGTCATGTTACTCTAGTTACAAACCCGGTGATACGGCATGAATGAGGAAAGGACCCGGAAATGCTTAAGAGAAGTGGAGCATGTCTTTGGCTATTTGTGACACATGTAGTTTGTAGCGGTTAACCAAGTTATGGAGGAGACAGAAAAACTTTCGCAGTGATGACTTAAACTTAACCACTGGGAAACCTAGCTCCAGCAGCTTCCCTGTTAGCAGACACCCACTATCAAGGAAATATAATGTAGGAAAATGAATTCATTAACAAATCTAAATTTACAAATATAAAATAGGTCAGTAGGAAATTATTTGAAAATATATTAGATATATAGAACAATGACAGTTACGGAATTCATGTTCCGGGTACTTAAATCACTTCCAGGAATCATCAATTGTACTGACTAATAAATAATGTTTTAAGTACTAACAAACAAGGACAATAACACTCTTGGACATTCCAATCTATGTATTGTATGAAACTATGCCCTAGATAGTCTACACAATACATCAAGTCATATTAAACGAAGCTTATTAAAAGATGTGTTAAATGAATATAATAATTCGTGAATCTAGATCATACAAGCAATATCAAGGGGGTTTAATTTTTTTATTTGAATTGTATTCCTCTAGATAAAGTTATTACCCCTCCCCGTGGAATATCTGTATTCTGTCTTCATTTTAATTTGAAAACATGTTTGCTGAATGTAGCATTATAGCATGTAAAATCGGGACTTTTAGCAAAACATAATATTTAAATCGCAATTATAATGACGTCACAATGAAGCTAGTAACATTCGGTGGGTAGAAAAGAGACACATATATCTTGCTCTTATATAATCAATGATACAGAGCAAGATACGCGGTTGTAATCACCTGCTTGAACAAATTTAGGCATCGTTTTTCCGAATGTTAATAGGAAAACGTTGAGACAAATGCTTTCCCCCTCACCATAAAGCATCATTGATGTATTACGAAAAGAAAGTTAAAACTATTTTGGTAAGACATTCCACCATTATCAGCAACATGAACAATAACCCCTCCCTTCAACTCACTGACACAAACATGGGTGACCACGACATATGACACTGGAAATCTATACCCTGGCTTGGCTCCTGTACAAAAAAAGGTTGTGAGGGTAACCAGTTAATGTGATCCCAACTCCCCTCTTGATAACTAGGTATTCAACGGCAATACATATATAAACAAGCGATACAAAACCCCGCATAGAGTGGCTTTCACCGAAGAAAGGTCACATAATATCATAAAATAGGAATGAAAACATAACCATGGGCAGCACAATGTTCAACAAAGAACATTTAGCAAAACCTACATTGTGTTGTGTGATGAAAATTACACGGTAAAGACATAATAATAAAATATCGTATAAATAAGTGATGTGGTAAGGCAAATATTGTGATAACCTTGATAATATTTTGTATATTTATTCCCAAGGAAAGGTTGCCGCGACTCATTGTATTAAATATTTACTCAATAGTTATTCAGTTAAAGAAAATAATAGGACAAATAAGATATGAAAAACAGGAATTCACATTTTATTAACAAAAAATATAATTGCTTATGAAATTTGTTACATGTTTTATGTTTTGTTTAACCGTATAGCGTGTTCGCTTTGCGCATGGTGAATCCTGGGTTCGAGATTCGGTCTAGTCAAACTAAGGATTATTTATCTGGTATATGTTGTTTCTCCACAATGTACACAATTTTAAGGAATGAGAGCGAAGACTGGTTGGCTGGTAATCACTATAATGTTTCCTAGTTGAGTGACATATTTAGCCACGGAATGTTGTTTCGGTGAGGTAGCACTATAATGATCCAATTACTCGTGTTGGTCTAGTACAAAGCGGACATAATCATAATTATTTTATTGAATGTATGTTGTTGTTATAATTAAGCTGACAAATTTGTCATTAGGTTCTAAACTACAATCACTCAATCACTCACTCTGTTGTATTTAATTATACTCACACTTTACATTGATGTGGACAAAATCAGATCCAAATCCAACTTCATTTTGTACTTTGCACTCCAACGGGCCAGAGAAGGTGTGGTTAATGTTTGGAATTGTTAAATAACTACTGTTGGAATCAATTGTATCAAATCCTGTGATCTCTGTGTTATTATCATGTATCCATTTTACATTCCACGAGCCAATTCCAAAATCAAAGCTACATCTTAATGTCAAGCTTTGTCCTTCTGAAATGGTCAACGTATCACCAGATACAATTCTTACCTCAGGCTCATCTGGAAATTGAATGGTAAAGTGAAAAGCAAAAATACCACACTGTTACAACAGTTAGACAAATCAAATAACAAGAACGTAGAAAAAGACAATATTGATACATCTAACAAACGTACATGACAGCTCACTTTCCTGGCTTAGTACAGGCATATACGCAAAAAATCCCAATGTTAAGGTGATTTTATGAAACCCAATTGTTTTACACCAGCATATGATTAGTGTGCACCGTTATACGATCTATTTATTTAGGATAACATACAGCTGTAGCATACAATAATTCAACGATCGATTTCTAACGCAAAGTGGGAAATTGCGCAACTGTACCATGACAAGAACAAGCAAGTTGATGATGAAACGATTATGAAGCTCTATTTATATAAAACAATCACCCTGGCCAGAATTATTGCAGTGTTCACTAACGTATTCACCGACCACGAATAGACATTTCGTCCATTCGAACACATTACCCGGACATCATGCAAATCAATCGCCGGTGTTATCTAATAATTTCAATTGTGTACGATGTATGTTTCTTTTCACTGGACTCGAATATAGCACAAACCGAAAATGTGTTCAATGTCCATGTCACATGTCAGATATTTATCATATAAAATCAAAATATATATAAATTACATTTGTTCATGTATTATACATGTATGTGTTTAATGGTAATGTCGTTCTATGTTAAATAAAACGTGTGTTATTCATTACACGAAGAATGTGATCATTCCCACGACACAACTGTAATTTTGCTTCCTCTTATGTTAGACGTTATATGTAAACGTAGTAGGGATCTATCAATCTAAGGTTGTTTAGACAACATTTAGTTGATCCGGAGAATGTCATTCCATTTTCTGCTGGCTCTTTCGGTTCACATGAGTTCTCCTCTGATTGTAAGAGAGGTTCGTGTTGCTCAATCTTTAGTTTTCTATGTAAAGCTTGGTATATCATTTGTCTTTTTCTCATTTTTCTTGAGGCCATTGCGTGGTCTGTCCTGTCTATTTACGTCTTCTCATTATCCCGTTGGATATCTTCAAACTTTTCATTTTCTTAAAGGAACAAAATAAATACGAGGCAGACAAATTAAACATGTGTATATATGAAAACTTACATTGGACATTAAGTTGAATTGTTTTAGTAATTGCGTGGCTGTAATTACTGTTGCTGGCACTACACGTCAAGTTTCTTAAATGATCTTTTCTTGCAGGGGTGAAATTATATGATATAAAAGCCGGTCCTCCAATAGCCACAACAGTGTTGTTGTATTTCCAGACTATGGTTTCATTCGGTATCCCACTATTAACGGAGCAATTGATGGTGATAGGATACCCAGCAGTAGCCTGTAGTATGCCTTCCTCTGTTTCAGTTTGGACTGTTATCTTTGTGGAACTTTCTGCATTAAATACGAAAATATAATTATTATTCCTTTGATTCATCGTAGGAAAAGTGAATGAAGGACAAATGCATATTTTCTGACAGTTTTTTCCCCTCTTTTTTAAGACGACATACGTGTGATATGCAACTGCTCATTCTGATTCTTTCATTATTTGAATCTTATATCCTTCCGACCTAGTCAATTATGAATTTATGAAAAATGGTATTTGAGTGAAAGATTACGCAACACGAAATGTTAATTCAATAGCATATGCTGTAAAAAAAAAAAAAAAAGAGCCACGCAAATGTACAGTGTATGCAGAAATTAAATGAAAAGCAAAATACCACACCATCAGAACGGTTCCAAAACTCATTCTGAAAATCGTAAAAGCAGAATAAAAATCGGCAACATTACCAATCATAACCTTGGTTTGGTGCAGGTATTTCAATTAAAGATAATGTCTCTGTTAAACTAGTGTTATCGGAACAAAACTAGCCAGGATGTATATGGGACATTGCATGAATGAAAATGATTCCGAAAGGGGAAAAACAAATAAAATATTAAAAGAATATGTTCTATGCCTGCTTACTTCTGGTGTAAACCTGTAAACTTGATTGTATTGATTGTATTGGAGTACCATTCATATTTAATATACAACGATATTCGCCTTCGTCACTTCTAGTAAAATTTGTAATTTTAAGATTGAATTCCCCGTTGTCATGGTTACCGTATAATTATAATCGATCATAATTTCACCAGGAAGTCTGGATTTCCTTTTCAAAAGATAGCACTGTTAAGTAGCTCAACTGTTTCACCAATATTTGCATATAATGTATCACGCAACATGACTGAATCCGCTAGCAAGCCTACAATAAAGTCTTCAAAAATACAACAATGATCATAAGTGTATTTTGAAAAGGAAACATAAAGGTCCATCTCCATATGCAATTATATTAGATCATTTGCCTTCTGTACACAAGTGCACTCCGTACTCTCAATTTAAAGACAGATTAAAAAAGTTAGTCTAGCATTGTGTCATATAATGATGGCTAGCAAATTTCTTGTTTTTAGAATGTGAGAAATCTTATTTTGTGGGAAAAACTCTTAACAAAAAGCTATCTGCATCCTAGCTGCGAAAACGTAGCCCTTTATGGTCCTTTTTTTTGGTGGACCGTAGGGCTACGGATTTAACCCAATCAAAAACTTTCGAAAATGCACGTTGAAAATTTTGTGCACTTTCTTTGCACGTTATTGTCAAGAAATCGGGTCCAACAACGATCAAACATATATGCATCGTTTCGTTGGATATTTATTTACATTCTTCTATACTTACTTACCTATTAATAACTATTAATAATCACTTCCAGCTCATTATTGTAACAAATGTCTCATTTGTGACAAGTCTAGCCGACTTCGTCAGCCATCTTGCTACTCCGGTAGTCTCGTTCTGAGGTCACTTGATTTTTCCAATTATAACCTTATTTTATTTATCACGTAAGGTAAGTAAGCATAGAAGAATGTAGATAAATATCTAACGAAGCGATACATATATATTTGATCGTTCTCGGACCCGATTTCATGACAATAACGTGCAAAAAAGGTGCGGAAAATTTTCAACGCGCATTTTCGAAAGTTTTTGATAGGGTGAAATCGGTAGCCCTATGGTCCGCCAAAAAAAAGGACCTTAAAGTGCTACGGTTCCGCATCTATCTGCATCCGACAGTTTTCGCTTTACAGTTTCCGATTACCTCATGTGCATCTTAAATTTCTCTTTCAGATGTACACTTAACATATGCCATTTTGTTCTTGTTTCAAAGTAAACCCCATAAAAATGTTAAGGAATTAAATGAAGACATTTAGAAATTAAAGTACATTTCTTAAAATACACTTCATTTGCCATCATGTATATTATATATTATTATGCTTTCTGTAAAGTTCTTTTGTGAAATAAGTTCATACGATATTTTGGCATATATGACAAAGAATTATATAGCGTTGATATACTATGCGAAAATAGTACATCTACTATGTCAGTTTCACGCGGGAAAGGTTGTGTTTTCAGCTGTCTGTTAAGCTATTTATAGCGAGTCCACGTGGAAGAGAGCAGATCCAATTTGTCAATCTATCTTAGTCGTCTAAACGCTTTAAATTAAGTATCATTTTCGTAATAATGTTCAAGCATTATTATTCATGTTACTGTTTTTTAATACTTGTTATTGTTGTTAATTAAATTTCAAACTTTTCAAGCCTTAAATGAACCAAAGAATATTCTCACACTTTCAAGACTATCTTATCCAATATATTAGTCACCAATATCAGGACATCCTTTATTGTAATAGTTCTCAATATATTTTGTCTACATATAACAGTCAGCATAATAATAATAATAATAATAATAATAATGTTGTGTTAGCAATGACTATGCCATATACTTTATCACGTAACGTATACTCTGTATATTTCTTCAGTTATGGAACACTTGTTCATGAGAGATTTTATCATGTAAATTCATTCTCAAAGTCGAACTTTTACCCTTTTAGGAACTTGCTACGAGGTATGAGAAATATGGTCAAAGGTCTCATGATATCTTCCAGATTAAAATCAAAAAATAAAAGCGATGTTCCTTTGCTATGTTTTATCCTGTATTGAATGGAATTTGTTTTCCTCGCATATTAATTTACTCCATATCCTTTCATTTTTCTCATTGACTTTTTGTTTTGCGGATATGATTGATATATGACTTTTATAAATCTTTAATTAATTGAATGCTTGTTGGATATTTAATTGTTTAGGAAAGCGTCAAAAGAATATACATGATTTTCAATGGGGACAAAAATACACATTATTACATTGTTTCATTTTTATTACTATTTTTATAACATAGTTACCCTTTCCATATTGCTATCAAGTTTCCAATTAAAAAAACTATATTATCAGAGCTTTTCACAAGACATATAAAAGTTAATTCATCATTGTTTTAAATTTTAATATCAATATAATTTTTTTCGCAGTCTTCATTTAGTTTAATTCTTTTTCATCTGAAAAGTCCTCTGTATTATCTCAATCTTATTCACTGTTCATCATTTTGATTGCAAATTTTACAGCGTACCATTTCTTTTTCCGAATGATGCGTCAATGCACAAGGAATTGTTGTTAGCAATTCCGCAACAAGTTCTTCCATTTTTTCTAATGCCATTCGGAAAATTTCGTATTCTGTTGGAGGTAGTGTTAATCCTCTTTTTATAGGAACAACATTTCCTTCGGGTGTTTTCCAATACTTTCGAATGTTTACACATGCGCTATATTGCTCAACAATACAGTACATGTTGTCTCCTATATGCGATTTGAATTGTTTATTGTTTCCAGTGTATCGTCAGTATTTTCAACTTCCATCAATATTGTTTTCATTGTTAATAATGTCAGACTTACACCTTTTTTGTTGGGTATAAATGTTCGTTTCTTTGCTCATATTGACGTAAATCAAAACGTGTTTCAGAACGCCAATCGTAGACTTTGAAAAATCTATCATTTCCTAAATCAAATGTGGAATCTTAAATATCCATGTTGCTTTGTTAAGAAAATCTTCAAGGCGAATGATGCGGATTGGTCAGTTCTTTCTATAAATATCATAAAGGTTATTGTCATGCGCAAAGCAAAATCCCTGTTAATCTGGGTCATGTCTGAAAATCCGGGTTCAAACGCTATGCGTATGCAATATTTATTTTTACTATAAAAAGTAACACAAAAGTGAACTAGCGTGAAATGAGTCATGGTTTCTAAATGACTTGCGGTTTTTTTTCATGAGTGAATGATTATCAAAAACTTATAAAAAATAAATTCAAATATTCTGGTGTGTCTTTTTCGTCCGTCTCGGTTAATTGATTTGACAACAATAACTTCTGGGTTTGGAAATTTTATTCATATGTGTCTCTTGATTTTTGTTCATGTCAACTTTACTCTTATCATTGTTCTCTTGATCTGATGGAAAAGATAAGCGCTCTGTTAAGGTAGTATGGTCTTAGGGAGCGTTGAATAATAGAGTGATTTCTTCTAAGCGTGTTACGTTTTCTTTCCAGTGAAATATTAGGATCGACCAACTGACGAGGACGAGAGATATTTCACGAAAGTATATAACGTCTCGAGCGAGGACACTCAAGATTCCGTTAATGATATATCGTACCACTTCAGCAAAAGCTGTCATTTGACCCAATGTCATGTATTGAATAATACGCTCACCACAGCATTTACAGTTCCAAGTTCACTTAGAAAATGAATACTTCCTTCCATAAATTACGGAATTTTCCATAATTGTTAAAANTTTTAAAAAAAAAAAAAAAAAAAAAAAAAAAAAAACCCGAGAAACATTCCTGATTTTGCATTTACTCTTACAGATCAATTGTTCAATTGTTAAAAGAGAAAAGGAAATATATAATATTGTGATAAGTTATTCAATTTAAGTAAATACAAGTGTTTTTACTTTTCTAGGAATAGGAGAAATAAGGAAATAGTAGAGGTTTTCCTTTTTTTTCATAAAGTTTTCCATAGAATTTGAAAACAATCACATTTTTGTCATATATATTTGTTTATTAAATTAGTGAATATTTTGATTAACATAATCATAATATTAATTTTCTACCAGATTCTTTCCGTTTTGTGCAACAGCCTAACATACTATAAACATATTTTATTGTCATACAAAACAAGACAAATGGATAAGACACAAGTTGTAAACTTATGCATAAACAAGTCTTATATCCTATTTGTTTCTGTGTTTTTGTGTTCCTATTATAACTATCAGATTGAACAATGTTTAAAATACGAATTTCTTTATTTTGAAAATATTCTATCACAAGCAATGCTGATTCAATATTCTCTATTTTATCTTGTTTCATTTATAAACTAGTGTTTATCTAGGTTATATATGAAATACCCTAAGAAATTATCACAAAATAGTTTGTTTTGATACAAAGTTACTTCTAATATGTTGTGATTTTCAACCTGCAAAGTTATCATATGGATGTGGGGTGGATAATTTTGAATGAAATTTAATGTTATTTTATTTTTAATATTGAAATATTTGAACATTCGTTTAATCTTTCTTTTTCTCTAGTCATTTTTCAAATTCAACATCATTTTCAATAACATAGTAATCCTTCACAGATTACTTGTCAACATCCTTTTCAATAACATATTAATCCTTTTAATTCCCGGATTTCAATCTTTTTATTCCCTTTTGACAAATTTTAAATGTACCTGAGTTGGAAGTTGCGTATAATCAATAGTTGCCTATTCATCCCAAATCATTGCAACTAAATTTTATCACTCTCTTTTTAAAATAATGTTTTCATTGCCCTTGCTCTCGGAGATGCCGACTTAAACATCTTTCCTTTCACTAATATGGAAAGTGCACATTTTTCGTCTATGGTTTAATTGTCCTAGAGTACTTACACCTAGCAATTATGATACGAATGACTTTTCACCACATCAACATTGAATAAGGGGGAACATTTTTTATCATTTATTTCAGTTTGATATTGTATTCATTCTAACATTTTCCTCCGCCACCTTATCTTTAAACTATATCTTACCTTTTGATATTTCACTTTTTGTTAATTAATTTCACTATTTTGATTTTTTTTTCAAGATAAATCAAAATTACAAGATAATCTCCATTTTACAACGTAATCTTTTCCGACAACTTAATCTTATTATGATGATTTTAATACTTTTGACAAATTTTTAATTTACCTGAGTTTGCTCCCGCTCCCAGGAATTGCTGTGAAGCTTTGCGACAGATATTTTGTATATGTTTATCAAAATTTAGCTGATAGTCTATATCAATACCCAGTAATTTAACAACTTCATCACATGATATATTAGCAGACTCAATATTAAAAACAAGTTCTTTTGCATACGTTTTCTTCCCAACAGCAATAGGTTGACATTTATCTGGGTTGGCTTGCATACAATTAAAATTAAACCATTCAATTAAAATAGAGCTGTCTTTTTCTAAAACATTAATTAAGATATTATAATCTTGATCTGCATATGATAATGTGTTGTCATCAGCATAGTTTTACAATGTTCCATCTTCAATGAAGTAAAATATATCGTTTATAAAAATGTTTAAAAGCAAGGGCCCATTATGGAGCCTTGGGGAACACCTTTCTGTAAAATTTGCCAACCACTGACCACCCCACGAAGAAGTTTGATTTGTTGCTTACGGTCTGTCAAATAATTTTCTAGTAATTTTACTGATTGGGATGACAGCCCATAAGCAGCCAATTTACTGAGAAGAATTTCATGTGGCAGACAATCAAAAGCTTTTGAAAAATCCATCAAAATAGCTGTTACATAACAAGTGGTGATATCTACCGATTGCATAGGTAAATCCACCTACCATACAAGATTAACTAGACGTCAGAACACGTTGTACGTATGCACTTAATAAATAGAGCACTTGCACATTACTGGCTAAATTTTAAACCTAAACGATTTTACAAGCTTTTATAGCAGTTATTTCCCTTAATGCTTGCAAAATTTAACAGAAATAACACATGCTTTCTCATGATCTGTACAATATTATAATGTTGTTTAACTTGAGACTTTTCTACTTGTTGCAAAAATTTTTCTCTGATTTTTCACAAGGTTCAAATATCTAAAAATTCTAAGAAAATTTTTCTCAAATGATTTGTCCTTTCCGTTGCTCTTGTCCGTTGTAAGAAACATAACTCCTATGAAGAAAACGTGAACAAAAACCTTTAATTGTAGAATCAAACTGGGAATGTGCCAATGTTTTATTCATGAGTTCAGCATTAGGGTTAGGATTAGGGTTAGGGTTATGAGTTAAGCATTATCAATCAATGAATTCCTGTAGGAGAGACCGCAAAATATAGAAATCAGACCCGTTGTTACAACTAATACATCTGGTCCGAATAGGACTTCCGCAATGTGTGCAGTGTGCCTGAGTAATCGATGAAAATGGGACACGAATTGAATACAGGTGGATATGAAACTATTGTGTCTATATGTTCATCTTATATCAAATCTAGGCGCATTGTTCATATATAAATACATCTGTAAACTTCGAGCGAGCATGAGCTCGCTCCGGTTTTTAGTGGGATTCGTGTTACTCAATCTTTAGTCTACTGTAGTTCATTGCTTGTCTTCTTCCTTTTGTATTCTTTCGACCATTGTATTGTCTGTCATTCTTCTATATACAGCTTCTGATTACCCCTTTTATATATTCAAACTTGTCTATTGTGGATTCAACAATGATTTATTGAACTGGTGAAAGATGTGGTTTGGACTAACCTGTACATTTCGTTTAGCAGTTCTATTGTAGGAGTCAAGTAATGATGCTATTTCGACAATGTTAAATGGTGCTTCTTTTAAGTGCATGGTCATTCCGAATTTGACAGACATATCTCCCCTCTGTTACATTTAATTCCACTATGTTGCACTCTATGCGTTGACCTTGTACTGAAACTCGTACTCCATAGCTTAATATGGTAACAGTCACATTTCTTATACTTTCCATAGCGTTTTTTTGGAGAACCATTATCTGTTGTTTTACCAGAAATCTCTCTCATCCAGATTATGTCTGTAATCCGCGCATCAGAAAACACATAAATGGACAAAACAACTTTCCCATTGATCAAGGACATATTTCTGAATGAAAAGCAAAGAATACAACATTGGCGAAACAATTCTAAAATCTAATAGCAAAATCGCAGTACCAGAGGAAACACTGACACTCTTGCACTTTTCTGACTTGGTACAGACAGATAATGCAAATTGAAGTTATGGGCGCAAACACCCACTCTCCGAGCTTTTTGGTGAGGTCTGTGTAGCTCATCTTTTTTAGCTTTGTTTTGTTTTGTTCTATTATGTGTCTTTAAGTTCTGAGTTCCACGTTATGATGTCTGTTACGATGTCCACATACAATCTATATTCGATTCGTCTTTACCTCCAGTTGTTTGTAGGAGGTGTCATGTCTTATTACATTGTTTGTGCTTGATTACGCATAGTGGTGTCCAACACACATTGTGTTTTGTTTTTGTTCGTCTTGTATTGCCAATTTCTCTGACAATAGCTGCAGACAATTGCTGATTTTATGAATAAATCGATGTGACTAATGGTTGTTATTGCAGATATAGCCCGAACTCTAAGATAAAAAGTGCAACAATTAGCAAGCGACATAACAGAAAAGGGTATTGGGTCATTTTTGACTGCATGAAACATTACACATGCATTGATATATTTAAGGAGAAACAGCTGATTGTTAATGTCTTCAAAACAAATGTGATTCAGAAAGAAATGCATATATTATACATTATATGTAAATAACATTACTAAATCAGAAATTTAGAAAAATATGTTTTAGATATATTTAATGTAGAAGATATATATAATGTAAAACATCTCCCTTTCTATTTAGCTACATTTTGTATGCATAATATGCGTTTAGGCGTATTCAATTGTAAGTAGGAGACGTTGAATTTCAGGGTTAGTGTTATGGTATTTAACGTCACTTTCAATAATATTTCAGTATTCTTCATCTAACCTTAACAATAAAACATGTAAACTAATAATTAAAACAGATATATTTTATACACATAAAAAATAAGAAGATATGAAGACATTACGTAAGAGGGAAAAATAAAAGTAGCTCTATATTAAAATTACAAAACTTTATAGTAATAAAAACAAATGTGTTAAAGTTAAAATCATACAATTAAAAATTTGCTAAATATATTTTAGATTTGAATTAAACTAACAATTTGCTTTAATTAACTTAAATTTTACTATATAAATGCATTAACTAAGAAAACAAGTGATGAAAACAATTGTCATTATTTATATCAGATATTGTTTTTTATTTGCAATTATTTTCATATCCCATCAAGTCATTGAAAAACCTATACATAGATATTTAAAGATCAAAGAAATAAGTTGAATGATCGATAATTGACACCTGTCAAAAACCACTAATTAGTTTGTATATCAATAAATTCCTTTCTTTTGACAAGTGAATTTATGGTTTAAAAGTAATTAAATAACATTGAGATTAAGTTAACATTATAATTAAAAAATATAATGGTAGAATAAATGTCTTACAACATCACTGTTATTTCTTTTTAGAGAAAACACAGATATGTGTACTTAGATGTATATTTCTTTTGAGAATAACATTTATAAAATGTAATGTGTAATATAATGAATTACTTTGGTAAAGTAATTGCAATGTAATGCATTACTTTCCAAAATACATGTAATTGTAGTTGTAATATAATGCAGGTTTGGTCAATGTAATTGTGATGTAATACATTGCATTGCAATGTAATTCGCCCCTTGCCTACTATGGATTACTATTCGTTTTATACTTTTTTCATGGTCGTAAATCTTACCAATGGACGGTGACATTAACCGCACCATTTACTGCAAATTATAATAGAGGGCAAAGAGTAAGAAGATATAATAAATAAAAAACCAAAACAGTTCAAGTGTAACGGAACATGTCAGTTCGTCCCAGAAAATACATGGTCAGCCGCTAGACACTTACATTAAAGAAAATGAAGACAGACGTTTTTCTCACAATCGGGAAAACGTGCCCACTTGTGGAGCAGAACAAAATTAAGTTCAAGAAGAGTATGAATATATCAAAGGGGTAATCAGAATCCGTAAATCGAAGAAGGACAGACAACACAATGACCAAAAGTACAAACAACGATCTCCAAAACATTACGCATAAAACATCATTAAAGATCGAGTAACACGAATCCCACTAAAAACCGGAATATCTGCGTCACAAATGTCCACGGTTATTTTCTACTTGTTGTAAATACTTCCCGGTCGTTTCCTCATTCATGGCTTATCGCCGTGTTTGTAACTAGATTAAGACGACGAGTGCCACTAGTGGAGCAGGAACTGCTAACTCTTTCGGATCAAACGAGTTCACTGCTCGGTATGCTGTATTGACGCTCGGCTACACCTCATGCCAATACAGCAGGCCTCAGACTTATAACTAGGCCAATATGAAAAACATCACGTAATAATACTATATTATTAATAGCAACATCACTCCAATATTACGATTGGTCACTACGTCACAATGAATAAATACTTGTTAATGTCAAAGAATGTTTTTCGTTTATTTTCAAAAGAAAGTACCAAAGTAGAGAAGACTAATTTCCTGGTCAAGCAGAATGTCATTTCAGTGCATACAATATTGATGGTGAACACGTTTCAATGGGCCCAATTAGATTTGAGATGAAATATTTACGAGGAATTGTCTTTCAAGTGTCCCACGGGTGTGGAGTATAGATTATCAGAGCATGATTAGGCGTAGGTCACTGACGATGTGTATCCATTCATTCCCTCATTCCAATACACTAAAGTGAACATCTGTATGACCCAAATGTATTCAATTTTTTATGTTGATTGTTGGTTGCTTATATGCAAATATGCCATGCATATTCATGACGTGATCATATATATACATATTAAAAGTGCATATATACAATGTAGAACATGTTTGAAGTAAATGACAAAAACAAATATCGCGTTTAATTTTGAGGGGTTAGGGTTATGGTGTTTAGGATCACTTTCAACAATATTTCAATTATATCGTGGCAGTCAAATTTATTGGTGGATGAAACCGGAGAACCTGAGAAAACCATCGACCTTACGAACGTCACTCACAATCTTTATCACATAATGTTGTATCGAGTACACATTGCCTGAGCTGAATACGAACTCACAATGTTAGTGGTGATAGACACCGATTACATAGGTAGTTATAAATCCAACTGCCGTACGATCATGACCACGGCGGTCTCTTGTTCCATTTTGAGTACTTATTTACCATTTGTAAACATAAGACAATACACCTCAAAACATTAAATAAAAAAACATTAAAAAATATCAAAAATTAAATCATTCATTCAAAGAATGTAAAAGTTTAATCGAATGTTTACCTTTCTAGAAATATTTTGTTTAGATGTCCCTTCTGACTTATAATACATTACAAAGTACTAGTTATAAAGTGTTGTATCTCAGATAACAAAAAATAAGAAAGAAATTTGTTAGAGTAACTAACGTATTAATTTCCTGATAATGATATATGTTTAAATATTGTTGCTTTATCTATCATTTGACCTCACACTGACCCGTAACATTGACAAGGATTTGTTCTGTGTTGGATAGAGCTATATAATCAGTGTCTTCTATCTATTCACACTTTTTAAAATACCTATTACCGGTACTCCCACATACAAATAGCAATGGATATTGTTACTATTAATTTGTGGTTTTGCAAGCAGTGTCTAATTAATTATTACCTGTAATTTACCTGTATTTTATGTCCAAATAGTACAGAAAAAGGCGAAACATTATTTGAGTGAAATAAGAATTATTAATATCTCTATACCTTTGTGATTGCAGTGGTTTATGAGAATAAATATATATATAATAATAAAATAAATCAGAAATTAAAATGATTTTTTTTCACATATAGATATGAATAAATTATAAAATAAATACATAAAGCGAAAAAGAAAATATGTATTTATCAGATATTTGTTCCTTAAAAAATACAATTCATAAGTACATGTATTTCATAAAAAAAAAAAATTAATATATAATAAATATAAGCCAAGACAGTGTTTTCCTTCATTTCTTTTTGCATTGATGCTTATAGATGTACAGACCACTAATAAATAGTTCATTAGTGTTTCCAAGTATGTTTATTATTTCATTTAATTTGAAAATTAAATAATAACTTCTGTAAATCTCTGAAATATGGCTGTATTGTTGGATTGACAGAGATATTATTTACCCATGTATGCTTCTGTTATTTTGTATTAGACTTAGCATTATATATTACTATATTGTTTGGTTCTCTATTCTCTTTCATTTGCATTTCAAGACACAAAGAAAGTTTACTTTAAGTTAATGTGATGGTGTTTATACACCCTGCCCTCAATATCTGTACAATATCCATACAGCAATTAAAGATATTCCCACTTGAAATTTTAGATTTCGTTAATGAATTTTTACAAAGTGGGAACAGGTGGAATGAATCTGTTCTGTAAAAAATCGGAACGAAGCGTCGGTTCAAGCAGTTTAATGTGTTTACTCTGTCCAAGCCGCGTTATAATATTACTGCTTCTGACCGTTTGCTCTATCTGAATAAAGTACCAGTCGAATTTCAATCTAGAGTACGGTTACACATAAGGTTTATATGTATCCCTTTATTATCAATGAGATGTGATTATTGCAGAATATATTTAAATCTTGCCAAAGGAGGTGAAGAAAAGTGCTAATACACGCTAAATGTGTTTTAATTAAGACATATATCATCGAGGACAACATCTACATTTTCGATCTTTACGGCTCGTTATTTGGGAATTAATTTTACTTTATTTTATATGACATTTACCAAAACATTTAAATCCAAGATTTATGAATTAATGAATTAATGATGTATTGCTTTTTAATGGCATGTGACTAACATACAGAACACAAATTATCCATTTGTGGAGACGAAAATGATGAGAGCTGCTTTAATTGTATTCAATCAAAACACTGAGCTTGGTTTATATTGTCCTGGCTTGCTGAAGCAACAATCCGTATGTAGACATAGCGACAAACTCTGACACAATATCCTGATCTCAAGACAATCAACATCTGCTTAATTATGTGTCCGAAGTGATTGAGAGCCAGCAGATACAAATTGGATTGCATTTGAGTTATCCGAATGAAGATGGATTCAAGATTGATTGATTGATTGATTGATTGATTGATTGATTGATTGATTGATTGATTGATTGATTGATTGATTGATTGATTGGTGTTTAACGTCCAGCGAGCAATTGTTCAGCTATATTCAGTCAAGAATCCCTGGACTCGATATGACCACTCAAAATTATACTAAATCGAGACTCTAGTACGGAACTTCATTCCTGAATGCATTCTTCACTCTATTTTAATGTTTCTGTCTTGTTTCTTTCGTTGCATTGTAATCTTAGCTTACCACATTGCCATTTGTTTTAATTCTGATTTGTGAAGTGTGAATGAGTGAATAAGAGATTGCTGCTTAACGCCACGTCAGCATTTTTCCAGCTATCTTATGGCGGGAACAAGTTATCGTTTTATCTTTCTTTTTCTCTTTGCCATTGCATTGTCTGTCCTTTTTCGAACTACTGTTTCTGACAATCCCTTTGTTATCATCAAACTGTTCTTACTTTTGATGAGATGATGATGATATCTGTTTCACCAACTCGCCTAATTGGATTCTTATTGTATTAGTTCATTGTAACAACAGTCCGCACAGATATACCGCACAATTCGGACATACTATACTGACTCCGTGTCAATCAGCTTGTGCTGTCTCATTAATGCTATTATCAGTGGTAAAGCAGCAAATACCAATTGTATATTTTTTGGCTTTACCGGACCACGGATCGAGTCCACGATCTTGTATTGTCGAGACGACCACAATTCATCAAGTTAATTATAGTTTGAAGTATTTGCACTATTTAATGATTACAAAAGTCAATACTTTGAATATTAATTATTAAAACGAGGCTAAAGACCTCAAGAATAACAACATGACGATTATGTTACATTTCATACACTTTGACAGTTGTATCGTGCAAGTTGATGACGTCTTGCAACATTTAATGGATATTTGTTTTATCAAATCTAATGTGGTTTCGATAATAATAGCTGTTCTTAAGAAACTTTTTTCAATAAGCAGCAATCTCTTTTCTATAAATTCCGACTGCATACAATGGTTTGCACCACTTTAGTCAATACTTGGAAAACTTAACATTCGTTACCTCTCAAGCTGTATCGATATTGGCTAGAGTACAAAATGGAAGTGTGTGTCACATGAACGATCCATTGAACATTTGGCATAAATTATCATGACATCGTTGAAAACCAATACACTAAGTTGACAAAGATAAATATGCATTGTCTGTCACATGTCATTACTGAATACTCCTGAATGGATTCGACTTGACGATATACCATTCCAGCTTACTAAAACATAATTTGTTTTATGATGTACCCATTGTCGTCATATTTTACCATAATGATGTCTGTCCTTCGACTTAAGTATTTTGATTACCCCTTTGGTTTCTCCAATCTTTTCTTAACTAAACTACGAAATAATTATCATAGAACGAAGAAACCTTTGTCGCCATATTCAGAGTAAATTCAGTGGGGTGAAAGTTGCAATTAAAACGTAGTATAATTATTCAAGGTACCTTGCATGTTCAAACTTTTCTTCAACATAAATATGTTAATATAATGAATTTATATATTGTTGTACTAAATTTATTTATTAAAATTAATTTGTAGCAATCACTTTATCTGTCCAAAATACAATATGGAACACATTGTGGCCATATCAAGATGTATGGCACAACATTGCCTGAAAGACAGTTATTCATTTTGGAATAGGGTCTTGGTTGGTATGTCGGAAGACTTTTCCTCTAGGTCTAGATACTCCTAAGAAGGATTGATATACCCATCAGATGAGGGAAGACTTTTCCCTGATTGTACAGCGGAAATAGAATATGTAGCACATTCTAAATAACCATGTTTATCTATCCGTATTTCATCAATATCTTCATATTTCGATTCATCTTTCAAGTCTGATTTAATGGCGTCTGAGAATGATGATTCAGACCGGAAGTATGTTTCCTCAGTTTCCGGTAAGTGTTCGTTCCTGTTAATTTCTTCATAAATCGTGTCACCTATATTCTTTATAACATTTAATTCAACAATGATTGGTTGGGCTGGTCTGTAAGTATACAATAACAAGAAACTATGAAAACATTGTTTTTTTAATGTTACTTATTAATTGTCATCATTATATATCTATAGGAACAGTCGTGGTCGTGATCGTATGGTAGTTAGAGCTACAACTACCTATGCAATCAGTGCCAATCACCATTGTTGTTGTGAGTTCGAATCTGATCAGGGCAAGGTGCACAACATTATGCGATCAAATTTGTAGGTGACTTGAGACAGGTCTGTGGTTTCCTCCGGTTCCTCTGGTTTCCTCCACCAATAAACTGACCACCACGATATAACTGAAATAAATAACCTCTAATAACACGGTGCAAGCAGATCCAGACGAACCTTTGCTTAAAACTCAACTCGCGTAAGATTTCGATTGCGATGGTGCAATAATAAAGAGCCACGTGCACAAAAATCACATAATTTAACACATTCACGTCGTGTCTAATCGTTTCAGAACATATCCTCATCATACCCATTTTATCTTACATATTTTACAAATTGTTCACACAAGGAGATTTAGTGTAATACTAAAATATTTCTATGATAAAAACAGTATTTAAAAAAGGCGAATAATATTAATGTTAAACAAAAATAAATTTAGTTTACCTATAAATGATTTCATATCATACCATGTAACAAATTGCTATAATGTTAACTGTAGTTTATTTCAGTATATCTCAATGTATGTATATCATGTAAATAAAAGAGACGGTAACCTAAATCGCACAATGTGTGCCTCATTCTTTTGTCTTGTTAATGACAAATAAAGATGTTTAAATTAACTAAACTAGCGATAGATTTGTATATTAAATAATCCCATATTTCTTTTGTCCTATCATAAAGACAAAGCTGGTTTATAACATCTGTAGATATGCATGCTAGATAAATAATTTGATATCTAAATTGGAGTGCCTGGCACGTTTTTGGAATAACATTCATCTCCTCAACAGACCCAACATAAACATAATTTAAATATCTTTTTGACCAGGGAAACCACAGGACAGGATATCCAAATGAGTAATAATAATAATTACTTCATGAAGGAATGAATTATCAACAATAAACATACGTTCTTCAGTGTTGAAACATTGACTACTGAGCGGATGCTATCCTCAGGTATTAATAGACTACTGGGCGGATGCTATTCTCAGGTATTAATAAACTACTGTGCGGATTCTATCCTCAGGTATTAACAGTCTACTGGGTGGATGTTGTCCCCATGTATTAATAATCTACTGGGCGGATGCTATCCTCATGTATTAATATACTACTGGGTGGATGATATCCTCAGGTATTGATAGTCTACTGGGCGGTTGCTATCCTCAGGTATTTATAGTCTACTGGCGGATGCTATCCTCAGGTATTAACAGTCTACTGGGTGGATGTTGTCCTCAGGTATAAATAGTCTACTGGGCGGATGCTATCCTCAGGTATTAATAGTCTACTGGGCGGATGCTATCCTCAGGTATTAATAGTCTACTGGCGGATGCTATCCTCAAGTATTAATAGTCTACCAAAAGAAGTTTCGACGCGTTGATGGTAATAAGACTACATAATTTATGTCATATTTAGTGCCACCACGTGTTTCTGTAATGACCATTATGTGGTAAGCTCAAAGTCAACAGATTGAAAAACAAAATACTATGAAAGTCGATGGGAACAAGAAAACAAAAGAGGTTAAACAGGAAAGTTAGCGTGCACGGGTTTACTATGTCTGAGGAAAGTGAACTTCAGTTTTAAAGATATTAACATTAATTAAGGGGATACCATACACTACAGGGAGATAACTCTTTAAAATCAGTTGAACGTTTTGATCCTATGATGTTTGTATGCAGATTTCAAGCATCTCAGTGGTCAATACCATAGCGAGAAAAGCTGCTAAGTGGCTAGTGAATTGATAGTTCCGAGTCTGTTGGTTGGAATTTGTTAAAATTTTGATATGCATTACAGTGGATATATTCAAACACACTGCCAATTAAATTAGAAAATTAAACGAGCAGATCAAATTTTACCTGAAGTGTATGGTACCACCTTAAGAACTGTATTCAGTAAATTGAACTCCTGTATTATAAAATGAACACCAAGTAAAACAACAATATTGAAACAAACAAGAAAATGAATATAATGTGAAAGCAATTGTTTCTATTGCAAACAAATAGTTACTTACGATGGTCGCCTAATTTTCTGTTATAGAAATGATACAGAAACAAAACAAACACAAAAGTAATATAGTTTCATACGCAATAAACCAAACAAAAAACACAAACATAAACACAAAAAAATCAACAACAACAAAAAACAACAACAACAAAGACAAAACAAGATAAAACAAAAGCGAAAGAGCAACAGCCATACAACGCCAACTTCCACACAAATGTATTGGTTACCATCATTGCATGTTCAAGTAATATCATCCTTACATTACTGGCAAAGGTCGCACCGTATGGATAGCTGTTATATATCCTTAAAATATTAAAAGACGTGCAATAAATATGTAAACAAACAAAGGACTGTTAAATATTTCTTTCCAAAGATATAACTTATGTATTCACATTGTTATTAACTTGAATCAGCTCCTGCATTTTAATATTTGTTGTGACTCTGTCCCTGTTTCTACGATTTTTCGATTAGGTTTCGAAACTGTTCTGATGATGTGGTGTTTTGTTCGTCCTTATATTACCTCATGGATAAATGAAATTAAGAAATAAATATTGTATTCTGAATATCATCCTAACATGTCCTCGTCAGTAGGTTAATATAACACCAGGCAATAGTAGACATATCAGTCAAACACGCATATTATTTGGATTTTGAAAATGAAATTCTAATTCGTTCTCTTTTCATGCTATGTGAACGCACCAAGCATTATACAAGTTTATCATAAAATAACGAGCATAAAAACGGTATAGCGCTTTGTCTGCAACACACTTTTATAGACCAGTACGTTCAGCTGTACTTTTGTGATGTCAACACACTTTTATAGACCAGTACGTTCAGCTGTACTTTTGTGATG
>MJUT01022937.1:49231-77891 GCA_002080005.1 Gigantidas platifrons
TTTAGTTTAAACATATTTTATTTGCTCAAATATGCAAAAAGGATAAGACACAAGTTAAACAAACTTATGAAGTCTTCTCCTATATACAATAAGTTACAACATTATTTGATAGAGCATGCATGCATATGAATATGTATTACATTAATATGTGTAAATTGAAGAACAGAGAATGAAGAAAGGAATTAGAGAAAGAGAGAGAGGGGTTGGTGGTGATGGTGTGTGTGATTGTTCATTTGGTGAACCACTTAAACAAGAAACCTTTCAGACCTCTTTATATATTCAAACACGTGCTTAAAAATAATTTCGTTATGTTCATTTGAAAGAATAGGATTACCACTGGTTACAAGTTTGAGGTCTATAGCACAGTCATTAGGTAGCCAGCTGAGATTGTGAAACAATTTATATCTCATATTTGCATAATGGGAACATTAAAGAAGAAGTGATACGAGTCTTCACGGTTGGCGCCACAACGACAAGACGGATCTGAAACTATATTTACTTGAAACAAATCATAATTTAAGAAAGAAGCAAAACATCGAAGTTGGGTTAATGCAATATTAAGTTTTCGAATTCCAATTTCGAAATATTTAGGAACTTGTCTAATATCTTTCTGTTTTCTTAATTCAGTTTTAAATTTTGCAATATATTCTATATTTCGAAGAGATGGATTTAAGCTATTCCATTGACGTATTGTTGAGGGAATAAATGAGTCACAAGTAATCGATAATCTGCAAAATGGTATTATTATATCACTTCCATTACGCAATGGATAAACGGTTGTACTTTGAATCGTTGGAGGAATTAAGTCACAAAGATACCTGGGTGCATTATTATTTTGAATATTATAAAACATTTGTAATTTTCTCCTTTTTCTTCTTTCTGTCAATGATTCCCAGCCTAACTCTTTATAAATTAGAATGGAACTAGCAAATATTGGAAGACCAGTAACGACGATGTCTCCAACCACAACAAATTGATATCACCAGTACAACAGTTATAACAGCGAATCCACCAATACTACCAAAGATATAGAGCTGCTCACTTGTTGATAGACCTAAGACACACATAAATAAAATATGAAGATTAATTAGATGGTTTGGTTGGTTAATTTTATGGTGTTTAGCGTCACTTTCAACAATATGTCAGTTATATCGTGGCGTTCAGTTTTATTGGTGAAGGAAACCGGAGGACATCGAGAAAACCACCGAGTCACTGACAAACTTTATCACATAATGTTGTGCACCTCGTCCTAAGCGGGAGACCAATCCACAACATCAGTGGTAATATAAGATAGGATAAGATGAATTTTATTTATAGTCGGCATAATTAAATAACAATACAACACAAGCCCTAGTGGGCTTTTGACCGACATACACAATACAAGAATAAACAATAGTTAAAAACAACAAAAGCTAAATAAGTTAAAACACACATATAGCACAGACAAGGTAAGCATATACAAAAGTAAAAAAGTTAATCAAGCACAGTAATAAAACCTGAAAAAAAAAATAAAGCTGGTGTTATGAGCTAAAAGCATGTTATACTGCTAAATATTTAATAAATATAAATAATATAAAAATTTAAAAGACCTTGATGATATTACATTTTTTTTACATGCAATACATTTGCATTCATTTTCATTCCAAGATAATAGAATGTTTTTAAAATGGTTAAAATTGTCAATTTTTCTAAACATCATCTGGTAGGTCATTCCATACAACAGCAGCTGTATATTTAAAAGTGTTCTTACCATAGGTAGTAGTATTTACTCTATGTATCTCTACAATATTAGAATATCTAAAACTATATTTACTATTTTTTAAAACAACTAAATTGTGGTGAAGACAGTTTATGCAATATTTTAAAACATTCTAATGTCATAGTGCGCATTCTCCTTATTTGTAGAGATGGTACTTTTGCTATATGTAAAAGTTTTTCATATGTGCTGTTGTAATCCTCATAGATAAAACGTAAAGCTCTTTCCTGTATTTTCTCCAGTTTTATAGTGCTTGCGTTTGAACAAAAATACCAAGTCAAAGGACACAAATTGAAATTAGACAATATCAAATAATGCAAAATTGTTAGCTTATTAAGCATAGATAAAAAAAAACCAACCAATACGCTTTAGTACACTTAATTGCTGTGAAGCTTTACGACAGCTATTTTTTATATGTTTATCAAAATTTAACTGATAGTCTATATCAATACCCAATAATTTAACAACTTCATCACATGATATATTAGCAGACTCAATATTGAAAACAGGTTCTTCTGCATAAGTTTTCTTCCCAACAGCAGCAGCTTGAAATTTATCTGGGGTGGCTTGCATACAATTAAAATTAAACCATTCAATTAAAACAGAACTTTCTTTTTCTAGAACATTAATTAATGTATTATAATCTTGATCTGCATATGATAAGATGTTGTCATCAGCATAGCTGTACAATATTCCATGTTCAATGAAGTAAAATATATCGTTTATAAAAATGTTAAAGAGCTAGGGCCCCATCATGGAGACGTGGGGAACACCTTTCTGTGAAATTTGCCAACCATTGAACACCCCCTGAAGTTTGATTTGTTGCTTACGGCCTGTCAAATAATTTTCTTGTAATTTTACTGATTGGGATGACAGCCCATACGCAGCCAATTTACTGAGAAGAATGTCATGTGGCAGACAATCTAAAGCTTTCGAAAGATCCATCAAAATAGCTGCCACATAACATGTGGTGATATGTACCGATTGCATAGGTAACCGTAAATCCACCTACCATACAAGATTAACTAGACGTCAGAACACGTTGTACGTATGCACTTAATAAATAGAGCACTTGCACATTACTGGCTAAATTTTAAACCTAAACGATTTTACAAGTTTTGATAGCAGTTATTTCCCTTTAATGCTTACAAAATTTAACAGAAATAGCACATGTTTTCTCATAATCTGTACAATATTATAATGTTGTTAAACTTGTGACTTTTCTATTTGTTGCACAAATTATCCTCTGATTTTTAACAAGGTTCAAATATCTAAAAATTCTAAGAACATTATTATCAATAGCTTTGTCCTTTCTGTTGCTCTTGTCCGTTGTAAGGGACATAACTCCTCTGAAGAAAACGTGAAGAAAACGTGAAGAAAACCTTTAATTGTAGAATCAAACTGGGAATGTGCCAATGTTTTATTCATGAGTTCAGCATTAGGGTTAGGGTTAGAATTGGGGTTAGGGTTATGAGTTCAGCATTATCAATCAATGAATTCCTGTAGGGGAGACCGCAAACTATAGAAATCAGACCCGTTGTTACAACTAATATATCTGGTCCGAATAGGACTTCCGCTATGTGTGCAGGGTGCCTTAGTAATCGATGAAAATGGGACACGAATTGAATAGAGGTCGCTCCGGTTTTTAGTGGGATTCGTGTTACTCAATCTTTAGTTTACTGTAGTTCATTGCTTGTCTTCTTCCTTTTTTATTCTTTCGACCATTGTATTGTCTGTACTTCTTCTACATACAGCTTCTGATTAACCGTTTTGTGTATTCAACCTTTTCTATTATGGATTCAACAAGGAACTGGTGAAAGATGTGGCTTGGACTAACCTGTAATATTTCGTTTAGCTGGTCTATTGTATGAGTCAAGTAATGACGCTATTTCGACAATATTAAATTATGCTTCTTTAAGTCCATGGTCATTCCGAATTTGACAGACATATCTCCCCTTTGTTGCGTTTAATTCACCTATGTTCAAAATCTATGCGTTGACCTTGTACTGAAACCCGTACTCCATAGCTTAATATGGTAACAGTCGCATTTCTTATACTTTCCAAAGCGTTTATTGGAGAACCATTATATGTTTGTTTACCGGGAATCTCTCTCATCCAGACTATATCTGTATTCCGCGGATCAGAAAACACATAAATGGACAAAGCAACTTTCCCATTGATCAAGGACGCATTTCTGTGTGTTATTATCGGTAGACCTATGAAATGAAATGAAAAGCAAAGAATACAACATTGGCGAAACAATTCCAAAATATAATAGCAAATCGTAGTACCAGAGATAAAACTGACACTCTTGCACTTTTCTGACTTGGTGCGACAGATGATTAAAAATTGAAGTTGTGGGCGCAAACACCCACTCTCCAAGTTTTTTGGTGGGGTCTGTGTTGCTCATCTTTGTTTTTTAGTTTTGTTGTGTATTGTTCTATTATGCTTAAGTTCTGAGTTCCGCGTTGTGATGTCCGTTACGGTGTTTACATAACAACAATATTCTGTTCGTGTTTACCTCCAGTTGTTTGTAGGCGGTACCATGTCTTATTACATTGTTTGTACTTGATTGCGCATAGTCCAACACATACTTTTTTTTATTTCTTCGTCTTGTATTGCCAATTTATCTGACAATAGCTGCTGCAGACTATTGCCGTTTTATGAATAAATTGTTATGACTGATGGTTGTTATTGCAGATCTACCTCTAAATCTAAGATAAAAAGAAGAACAATTAGCAAGCGACATAACAGAAAAAGGTATCGGGTCATTTCTGACTGCATGAAACATTACACATGCATTGATATATTCAAATTAGAAACAGCTGATTGTTGCTGTCTTCAAAACAAATGTGATGATATATATAATGTAAGCATCACCTTTTCTATATAGCTGCATTTTGCATGCATAATATACGTTTAAGTGTATTCAATTATAAGTAATAGACGTTGCATTTCAGGGTTATGGTTATGGTGTTTAACGTCACTTTCAATAATATTTCAGTAATATATTGCCGGTCAGTTTTATTATTAGAGGAAACCGGAGTACCCTTTCGCAAGTCCCTGACAAACTGAATCACATAATGTTGTATCGACTACACTTCTCCATGATCGGGATTATAACCCCTAACTATAGTCGTGATATACACTGATCCCTTGCATGTCACGGTATATATGAATGATAAAATGTAACCGAAAAAAAATGAAAAACGAAAAATGACCACACCATCAGGACAGTCCCAAAATCTAATAGAAAATTCTAAGAAGTAGTTGCACAATTGAAACGATTAACACACAATGTATATTACCGATCACTCTACTTTCTTGGTACATACACTTCAATAACATGTGGCGAGGCTAAACTAGTTGTCCTGGCAATAACAACAACTCTTGGTTAAATGGTTGGGTCGTGCAAGTATTGTTCACGTGTGAGGCAAATACCAACTGTCACATACACTGGGCGAGCAGTGTTTTTGCAATGAACGCCTAGTACTAATCTTAAACATTATACACATTAGATATCTGGTAAGTCAGGCAATACATTGCATGCAAGAAAGTAAATACAACACCTTGTACAAAGCTGGTTACAGCAAAGTCACCACCGTCTACATGGAGAGTGCATGTGTATTTTCCATTATCAGCATAGTCACAGAATGTTAAATCTAATACGGCTATGATATCTGTAATGGTGTATTTCAGCGTACGAATAAATACGCCATTCCAATAGTGTTTCCAACTAAATGTCCAATTTCTATACTGTTTTGGATTTAACGTGCAGGCGATTTGAATTGTTTCGTATGTTCTGTATGTAACTGTCTTCGGAAAAGTATCAATGTTCAATGCTGAAAAGAATAAAACACTGTATTAATTGTTTAAAGTTGACTATTGATTCACTAGTATGTCATACGATTGCCTTGTATCCTGTCTAATATTTAGATAATGGTTGAACTGATAGTATTCATATACCAACATCTGTTTAACGAAGATTAAATGTGCTATGCATAATGTTCAAGATTAAATCTTTCTTTTAAAGTATCGGGTCTAACGTGCGTTATACAACAAGCTATATATCACTATACATATAGCTACCTTCATACATGTGGTACAGAGCGACATCCGTGCTTCCTTCGCTATTACGAATGCGAACAGAATAACTACCAAAATCTTTGTGTTCTAGAGGTATTATTGTTGAATTCAGTAAATATGTGTTGGATAATCTCTTCCTATTGTTGTGTATCTCTCTTACAAACCAAGTACTAAGCTTTCCACCACAAGATTTAATCCAGAAGACCACTGGCTTTTCAAAAGATTTTACTGTCAATGATACCCAAACTGGTTTTAAGATCTCTGTTTTCAATTGCACCAAAGCTTTGTTTTGGAATAAAACTGGCTTATCTAAAATACAAATACAGAATATGTATATACTTTGTATATAATAACGAATAATTATAATGAAGATACCAACGGGGTAATCAGAATCCGTAAATCTACGGACAGACAACACAATGGCTAAAAGAAAAGGGAAAATTGTACAAATTACAATACGGAAAACCAAAGATCGAGCAGCACGAATCCCACAGAAAGTGGGTGTGAGCTGCTCCACTATTGGCACCCGTCATGTTGCTCTAGTTACAAACCCGGTGATACGGCATGAATGAGGAAAGGATCTGGAAGTGCTTACGAGAATTGGAGCATATCTTTGGCCATTTGTGACACAGGTAGTTTGTAACTGTTAGCCAAGTCATGGTGGAGAGAGAAAAACTTTCGGAGTGATGACTTAAACTAACCACTAGGAAACCAAGCTCCAGCAACTTCCCTGTTAGCAGACACCCACAATCAAGGACATATATTGTAGGAAAATGAATTCATTAACAAATCTAAATTTACAAATATAAGATAGGTTAGCAAGAGGAAGTTATTTGAAAATATATTAAATATATAGAACAATGACAGTTACACAATTCATGTACCAGGTCCTTAAATCACTTTCAAGTATCATCAATTGTACTTATCTATAATAATGTTCTAAGTACTAACAAAAAAGGAAAATAACACTCTTCGACATTCTAATCTATGTATTATATGAAACTATGCCCTAGATATTCCTCACAATATATCAAGTCATATTAAGCGAAATGTTTATTAAAAGGTGTTAAATGAACAGAATAATACGTGAATCTAGATCATACAAGCAATATCAAGGGGGTTTAATTTTTTTTATTTGAGATTTATTCCACCGGATAAATTGACCTCCCGTGGAATATCTGTATTCTGTCTTCATTCTAATTTGATATCATGTTTGCTGAATGTAGCATTACATCATGTAAATATAAAATAATAATAAATCGCAATTATAATGACGTCACAATGAAGCTAGTAATATTCGGTGGGTAGAAAAGAGACACATATATCTTGCTCGCATATAGTCAATGATACAGAGCAAGATACGCGGTTGTAATCACCAGCTTGAACAAACGTAGACATCGTTTTTCCGGATGTTAATATGGAAACGCTGAGACAAATGCTTCCCCCTCAGCATATGGCATCATTGACGTATTACGAAAAGAAAGTTAAAACTATTTTGGTAAGACATTCCACTATTATCAGCAACATGAACAATAACCCCTCCCTTCAACTCACTGACACAAACATGGGTGACCACGACATATGACATTGGAAATCAATACCTTGGCTTGGCTCCTGTACAAAAAAAGGTTGCGAGGTTAACCTGTTAATGTGATCCCAACTCCCCGCTTGATAACTAGGTATTCAACGGCAATACATATATAAACAAACGATAAAAAAACCCGTATAGAGTGGCTTTCATCGAAGAAACATCACAAAATAGGAATGGCAGCACAATGTTCAATGTGGTAAGGCAAATATTGTGATAACCTTGATGACATATTGTATATTTTTCCCAAGGAAAGGTTGCACCGACTCGTTGTATAATATTTATTCAGTTAAAGAAAATAATAGGACAAATAAGATATGAAAAAAACGGATTCACATTTTATTAACAAAAAATATAATTGCTTATGAAATTTGTTACATGTTTTATGTTTTGCTTAACCGAAATGATTAGCTCTTCGCTTTGCGCATGGCGAATCCTGGATTCGAGCCTCGGTCTAGTCAAACTTAAGATTATTTATCTGGTATATGTTGCTTCTCCACAATGTACACAATTTTAAGGAATGAGAGCGAAGACTGGTTGACTAGGGATCAGGATAATGTTTCCTAGTTGAGTGACATATTTAGCCACGGACTGTTGTTTCGGTGAGGTAGCAATATAATGATCCAATTACTCGTATTGGTCTAGTACAAAGCGGACATAATCATAATTAATTTATTGAATGCATGTTGTTTTCATAATTAAGCTGAAAATTGGTCATTGGATGCCAAAAAGTGCAATCACTCAATCACTCACTATGTTGTATTTAATCATACTCACACTTTACATTGATGTAGACAAAATCAGATCCAAATCCAACTTTATTTTGAACTTTGCACTCCAAAGGGCCAGAGAAGGTGTGGTTAATGTTTGGAATTGTTAAATAACTACTGTTGGAATCAATTGTATCAAATCATGTGATCTCTGTGTTATTATCATGTATCCATTTTACATTCCATAAGCCAATTCCAAAATCAAAGCTAAATTTTAATGTCAAGCTTAGTCCTTCTGAAATGGTCAACGTATCACCAGATACAATTCTTACCTCAGGCTCATCTGGAAATTGAATGATGAAGTGAAAAACAAAAATACCACGCTGTCGCAACAGTTAGACAAATCAAATAACAAATTCGTAGAATGAGACAATATCGATAAACCTAACAAAAGTACATGACAGCTCACTTTCCTGGCTTAGTACAGGCACATACATAAAAAGTGCCAAGGATAAGGTGATTTTATGAGACCCAATTGTTTTACACCAGCATATGATTAGTGTGCACCGTTATACGATCTATTCATTTAGGAAAACATACAGCTGTAGCATACAGTAATTCAGCGATCGATGTCTAGCGCAAAATGGGAAATTTCGCAGCTGAACAAGCAAGTTGATGATGAAACGATGATGAAGCTTTATTTATATAAAACAATCACCCTGGCCAGGATTATGGCAGTGTTCACTAACGTATTCACTAACCACGGATAGACATTTCGTCCATTCGAACACATTACCAGGACATTATGCAAATCAATCGCCGGTGTCATCTAATAATTTCAATTTTGTACGATGTGTGTTCCTTTTCACTGGACTCGAATATAAGACAAACGAAAATGTGTTCAATGCCTATGCCACTTGTCAGATATTTATCATATAAAATCTAAATATATATAAATTAAATTTGTTCATGTATTATACATGTATGTGTTTAATGGTAATGTCGTTCTATGCTAACTAAAACGTGTGTGTTATTCATTACACGAGGAATGTGATCATTCCCACGCCACAACTGTAGTTTTGCTTCCTCTTATGTTAGAGGTCATATGTAAACGTACTATGGATCTATCAATCTAAGGTTTGTTAGACCATATCTAATTGATCCATAGAATGTCATTCCATTTTCTGCTAGCCTTTCCGGTGCACATGAGTTCTCCTCTAATTGTAAGTGGGGTTCGTGTTGCTCAATCTTTAATTTTCTATGTAGCGCTTGGTATACCATAGGCAATTATAAATCCAACTACCATACAAGATTAACTAGACGTCAGAACACGTAGTACATGTGTATTTAATAAATAAAGCAGTTTCACATTACCGGCTTAATTTTAAGCCTAAACGATTTTACAAGTTTTGATAGCAGTTATTTCCCTTTAATGCTTGCACAATTTAACAGAAATAACACATGTTTTCTCGTAATCTGTACAATATTATAATGGTGTTAAACTTGTGACTTTTCTATTTGTTTCAAAAAATATCCTCTGATTTTTAACAGGGTTCAAATATCTAAATATTCTAAGAAAATTATTATCAAATGCTTTGTCCTTTCCGTTGCTCTTGTCCGTTGTAAGGGACATAACTCCTATGAAGAAAATGTGAAAAAAACCTTTAATTGTAAAATCAAACTGAAAATGTGCCAATGTTTTATTCATGAGTCCAGCATTAGGGTTAGGGTTATGGTTGGGGTTAGGGTTATGAGTTCAGCATTATCAATCAATGAATTCCTGTAGGGGAGACCGCAAAATATAGAAATCAGACCGTTGTTACAACTAATACATCTGGTCCGAATATGACTTCCGCTATGTGTGCAGAGTGCCTTAGTAATCGATGAAAATGGGACACGAATTGAATACAGGTGGATATGAAACTATATAGTCTATATGTTCAATTTATATCAAACATAGTCGTATTGTTCATATAGAAATGCACCTGTAAACTTCGAGCGAGCATGAGCTCACTCTGGTTTTCAGTGGGATTCGTGTTACTCATTATTAGTTTACTGTAGTTCATTGCTTGTCTTCTTCCTTTTTTATTCTTACGACCATTGAATTGTCTGTCCGTCTTCTATATACAGCTTCTGATTACCCCTTTTGTGTATTCAACCTTTTATATTATGGATTCAACAAGGAACTGGTAAAAGATGTGGTTTGGACTAACCTGTAATATTTCGTTTAGCTGGTCTATTGTATTAATCAAGTAATGACGTTATTTCGACAATATTAAATGATGCTTCTTTAAGTCCATGGTCTTTCCGAACTTGACAGACATATCTCCCGTTTGTTACATTTAATTCCACTATGTTGAAATCTATGCGTTGACCTTGTACTGAAACCCGTACTCCATAGATTAATATGGTAACAGTCGCATTTCTTATACTTTCCATAGCGTTTTGTGGAGAACAATTATCTGCTCTTTTACCAGTAATCTCTCTCATCCAGACTATGTCTGTAATCCGCGGATCAGAAAACACATAAATGGACAAAACAACTTTCCCATTGATTAAGGACACATTTCTGTGTGTTATTATCGGTGGACCTATGAAATGAAATGAAAAGCAAAGAATACAACATTGGCGAAACAATTCTAAAATATAATAGCAAAATACCAGTACCAGAGGTAACACTGACACTCTTGCAATTTTCTGACTTGGTACATACAGATAATGCAAATTGAAGTTATGGGCGCAAACACCCACTCTCCGAGTTTTTTTGGAGAGGTCTGTGGTGCTCATCGTTTTAGTTTTGTTTCGTGTTGTTATATTATGTGTCTTTAAGTTCCGGGTTGTGATGTCTGTTACGGTGTCCACAGAAAAATCATTTTCGGTTCGTCTTTACCTCCAGTTGTTTGTAGGCGGTACCATGTCTTATTACGTTGTTTGTACTTGATTGCGCATAATGGTGTCCAACACATATTGTGTTTTGTTTTTGCTTTGTTTTTCTTCGTCTTGTATTGCCAATTTCTCTGGCAATAGCTGCTGCAGACCATTGCTGTTTTTTATGAATAAATTGATGTGACTAATGGTTGTTATTGCAGATCTACCTCTAACTCTAAGATAAAAAGAACAACAATTAGCAAGCGACATAACAGAAAAAGGTATCGGGTCATTTCTGACTGCATGAAACATTACACATGCATAGATATATTCAAATTAGAAACAGCTGATTAATGCTGTCTTCAAAACAAATGTGATGATATATACTCTGTAAAACATCCCCTTTCTATTCAGCTTCATTTTGTATGCATAATATACGTTTAAGTGTATTCAATTAGAAGTAGGAGACGTTGCATTTCAGGGTTAGGGTTATGGTGTTTAACGTCACTTTCAATAATATTTCAGTAATATATTGCTGGTCAGTTTTATTGTTGGAGGAAACCGAAGTACCCCTGTCGCAAGTCCCTGACAAACTGAATCACATAATGTTGTATCGAATACACCTCTCCATGATCGGGATTAGAACTCCTAACTATAGTCGTGATAGGCACTGATCCCTTGCATTTCACGGTATATATGAATGATAAAATATAACCGGAAAAAAAAAATGAAAAACCAGAAATTACCACACCATCAGGACAGTTCCAAAATCTAATGGAAAATTCTAAGAAGTAGATGCACAATTGAAACGCTTAACACACAATGTATATTACCGTTCACTTTCCTGTCTTGGTACAAACACTTCAATAACATGTGGCGGTGTTAAACTAGTTGTCCTGGCAATAACAACACCTCTTAGTTAAATGACGGGGTCGTGCAAGTATTGTTCACCTGTGAGGTAAATACCAACTGTCACATATAACTGGGCGAGCAGTGTTTTTGCAATGAACGCCGAGTACTAATCTTAAGCATTATACAAATTAAATTTCTGGTAAGTCTGGCCATGCAAGAAAGTAAATACAACACATTTTACTTGTACAAAGCTGGTTGCAGCAAAGTCACCACCGTCTACATGAAGAGTGCATGTGTACTCTCCATTATCAGCATAGTCACAAAATGGTAAATCTAATACGGCTATGCTATCTGTAATGGTGTATTTAAGCGTACGAATGAATACGCCATTCCAATAGTGTTTCCAACTAAATGTCAAATTTCTATACTATTTTGGATTTAACGTGCAGTTGATTTGAATTGTTTCGTATGTTCTGTATGTAACTGTTTTCGGAAAAATATCAATGTTCAATGTTGAAAAGAATAAAAAACTGTATTAATAGTGTAAAGTTGACTATTGGTTCACTAGTATGTCATACGATGGCTTTGTATACTGTCTAATATTTAGATAATGGTTGATGTCATCAGCTCTACGATGGCCTTGTATACTGTTTAATATCTAAATAATGGTTGATGTCATCAGCTCTGCGATGGCCTTGTATACTTTAGATAAATATTAATTATATACCCATTGTGTATGTACAACTGTTTGTATCATGTCGAGTCAGTTGGAAAAGCCGTATAATGATATACGCTTTTCCAACTAACGAGACATTATACAAACATTTGTCCATACATTTTGTGTATATAATACGTTTATCTAACATGTTTATGATAAAACATAAAGCAAATCATGTAAGTTTCATTGAATTTATTATTTGAAGAAAAGTAAACAAAGAGGGCTTATAGTTTACGTCACAAGTATTGTTACGTCACGTCATTTAAACAATAGCAAAATACGAGTACGTTGAGATTTTCCCGACGGAGGTTCTGCAATGTTTACAAAGACGTCACTGGGGTTTTCCCGCATTCCTAACGTATGACGTCACGAACTAGTTCCGACTAAAGTACATCTTGTATCAAATATGTATGCGATACAACGTTTTGTATCACATAGGTTGCATCTATTAACAAAATAGGTGTATTTCTATAGAATACATACTTAATGTTAGATAATGGTTGATACCGTCAGCTCTCTGTAATAGAACTGATAGTATTCATATGACAACTTCGGTTTCATGAAGATTAAATGTAGAATAAATCTTTCTTTATAATATCACTGTTTGCCCAGTTGTATGTCAGGATTGGCATTATACTCACATGTGGAAAGCACTTGCATGACTGCATCATTGCAGTAAGATGGGAAGCTTGCGCCCATAAAACTGGCTTAGCCCCGCCATTTTTATTGAGGTGCCTGTAGCAAGCCAGGAAAGTTAATGTCATGTATTTTTGTGTTAATGTATCGGTTTTGCCTCTTTTTACGATTTTTATATTTGATGTTAAAACTTTTCCGACAGAGTGGTATTTGTTGTTTTTCACGTCATTAGCCAACAAACTTCTCTTCCTCCCGGTTAGTAGAGCTTTAGCAATTAATATGTGTTCCATCAAACATAATATGCACTATAATAGGATTTGCAACTACAGTCTAACCTGTCCATGCGGTCATCTCTGTTACGTAGCAACATGTAGTTAATGGTCACCCTTTCCTTGTCTCGTCTCGTCATAGAAAATATCATTTGAATTGAACCTATTTTAAGAGGTCATCAGTCTAAGACAACATGTTTTATTGTCCCAAATATGACCCTTTAATACATGTTTGACTGTATTAAATATAGTAATACGAGTCGTGGTTTTTTTATTGCGTCATCAATTAAAATATTTTAAATTCAATCCTTTTTTAAAGTATCGGGTCTAACGTGCGTTATACAACAAGCTATATATCACTATGCATATAGCTACCTTCATACATGAGGTACAGAGCGACATTCGTGCTTCCTTCGCTATTACGAATGCGAACAGAATAACTACCAAAATCTTTGTGTTCTAGTGGTATTATTGTTGAAGACAGTAAATACAGGTTCATTAAAACAAATATCTTTAACCCTATCAAACGAAACACTGATGGTACTATGGAATCCATAGTAATGGGGTAATGCTAATTTGTAATTGCAATGCCCTGTAATGCATTACATTTTCCCAAGTAATGCATGTAATGTGTAATGCCCCAATTTTGGCATTACATGTAATTGTAATATAATGTATTACATTGACAAAACTACATGTAATTAATGCATTACATGTCATTGCATAGCATTACTTCTGTGTGCTAAGTGCTATATATTGTTACAAATTTCGGGGATAATAAGTACCTACTGTTTTATTCTTTCCTAAAAGGAAATAGGAAAATTAAAAACAAATCAATGTCTAGTTAAAGGATTAACAAAAAGTGTAACTTTGAACTGTTGTCAAACTAATGATATTCTTCATCTAACCTTAACAATAAACATGTATACTAATAATTAAGACAGATATATTTTATACAGATACAAAAATAAGAAGATATGAAGACATTACGTAAGAGGGAAAAATAAAAGTAGCTCTATATAAAATTACAAAGCTTTGTAGTAATAAAAACAAATGTGTAAAAGTTAAAATCATACAATTAAAAATTTGCTAAATATACTTTAGATTTAAATTAAGCTAAAAATTTGCTTTAATGAACTGAAATTTTACTATATAAATGCTTTAACTAAGAAAACATGTGATGAAGACAATTGTTATTATTTATATCAGATATTGTTTTGTATTTGAAGTCATTTTCATATCCCATTATAGTCATTGAAAAACCTATACATAGATATTTAAAGATCAAAGAAATAAGTTGAATGATCGATAACTGACACCTGCCAAAAACCACTAATTAGTTTAAAAGATAAAGGTAAAAGGTAAAATACATTTAGGTTCAAAAATTTCAACATCATACACAAGTGTTTAAAAATTTCTCGTTAATTTAAAAATAAAACATAAAACTGCCATCATTAACAGAAACTTCAATCCACTCATTGTAACTGCTGAAAACGTTCTTACCAAGGATAGCCCATTAAAGCCATTCAGCTTATTTCCAATGGGGTCCTTTACAAGTATCAGCTTAAAGTTTGCATATCAATCAATTCCTTTCTTTTGACAAGTGAATTTATGGTTTAAAAGTAATTAAATAACATTGAGATTAAGTTAACAATATCATTAAAACATATAATGGTAGAATAAATGCCTTACAACTTCTATGTTATTTCTTTTTAGAGAAAACACAGATATGTGTACTTAGATGTATATTTCTTTTGATAATAACATTAATAAAATTTATTTTGTAATATAATGCATTACTTTGGTAAAGTAATTGTAATGTAATGCATTACTTTCCAAAATACATGTAATTGTAATTGTAATATAATGCAGGTTTTGTCAAAGTAATTGTAATGTAATGCATTACATTGCAATGTAATTCGTCCCATGCCTACTATGGATTACTATTCGTTTTATACTTTTTTCATGGTCGTAAATCTCGTACCAATGGACCCTGACATTAACTGCACCATTTACTGCAAATTAGAATAGAGAAGATATAATAAAAATAAACAGTTCAAGTGTAACGGAACATGTCAGTTCGTCCCAGAAAATGCATTGTCAGCCGCTATACACTTACATTAAAGAAAAAGAAGACAGAGGTTTTTCTCAGAATTAGGAAAACGTGCCCACTTGTGGAGCAGAACAAAATTAAGTTCAAGAAGAGTATGACTATATCAAAGGGGTAATCAGAATCCGTAAATCGAAGAAGGACAGACAACACAATGGCCAAAAGAAAATGGACAAATGGACAAACAACGATCTACAAAACATTGCACATAAAACATCATTAAAGATCGAGTAACACGAACCCCACGAAGAACCGGAATATATGCGTCACACATGTCCACGGGTATTTTCTACTTGTTGTAAGCACTTCCCGGTCGTTTCCTCATTCCTGACTTATCACCGCGTTTGTAATTAGATTAACACGACGAGTGCCACTAGTGGAGCAGGAACTGCTATATAATAACTCTTCGGATCACCTGAGTTCACTGCTCGGTCTGCTGTATTGGCGATCGGCTGCGCCTCAGGCCAATACAGCAGGCCTCAGACCTATAACTAGGCCAACATGAAAAACATCACGTAATAATACTATATTATTAATAGCAACATCACTCAAATATTACGTCACTACGTCACTACGTCACTACGTCACTACGTCACTACGTCACAATGAATAAATACTTTTTAATGTCAAAGAATGTTTTTCGTTTATTTTCAAAAGAAATTACCAAAGTAGAGAATACTAATTTCCTGGTCAAGCAGTATGTCATTTCAGTGCATACAATATTTATGGTGAACACGTTTCAATGGGCCCAATTAGATTTGAGATGAAATATTTACGAGAAATTGTCTTTCAAGTGTCCCACGGGTGTTGAGTATAGATTATCAGAGCATGATTAGGCGTAGGTCACTGACGATGTGTATCCATGTATTCACTCATTCCAATAAACTAAACTGAACATCTGTGTGACCCAAACTGAACTGAACATCTGTGTGACCCAAATGTATGCAACTGTTATGTTGATCGTTGGTTGCTTAACGTCCAGCTGCCAATATATCATGAATATTGAGGACGTGACCATATATATACATATTAAGCATGCATATATACAATGTAGAACAAGTTTGTACTAAATGAAAAAAACAAATATCGCGTTTAATTTTGAGGGGTTAGGGTTATGGTGTTTAAGATCACTTTCAACAATATTTCAGTTATATCGTGGCAGTCAGATTTATTGGTGGAGGAAACCGGAGTATCATGAGAAAACCATCGACCTACGGCACGTCACTCACAATCTTTATCACATAATGTTGTATCGAGTACACCTTACCTGAGCTGAATACGAACTCACAACGTTAGTGGTGATAGGCACCGATTACATAGATTGTTATAAATCCAACTGCCGTACGATCATGACCACGGCGGTCTCTTGTTCCATTTTGAGTACTTATTTACCATTTGTAAACATTAGACAATACACCTCAAAACATTAAATAAAAAAACATTAAAAAATATCGAAAATTAAATTATTCATTGAAAGAATATAAAAGTTTAATCGAATGTTTACCTTTCTAGAAAGCTTTTGTTAAATGTCCCTTCTGACTTATAATACATTACAAATACTAGTTATAAAGTGTTGTATCTCAGATAACAAAAAATGAGAAAGAAATTTGTTAGAGTAACTACCGTATTAATTTCCTGATAATGATATATGTTTAAGTATTGTTGCTTTATCTATCATTTGACCTCACACTGACCCGTAACATTGACAATCATTTGTTCTGTGTTGGATAGAGCTATATAAACAGTGTCTTCTATCTATTCACACTTTTTAAAATACCTATTACAGGTACTCCCACATACAAATAGCAATATATTTTGTTACAGTTAATTTGTGGTTTTGCAAGCATTGTCTAATTAATTATTACCTGCATTTTACGTCAAAATATTACAGAAAAAGGCGAAACATTATTTGAGTGAAATAAGAATTATTAATATCTCTATACCTCTGCAATTACAGTGGTTTATGAGAATAAATATATATATAATAATAAAATAAATCAGAAATAAAAAAAAAAAAATTCACATATAGATATGAATAAATTATAAAAGAAATACATAAAACGAAAAAGAAAATATATTTATTTATCAGATATTTCTTCCTTAAAAATACAATTCATAGGTATTTCATAAAAAAATCAAATAATATATAATAAATATAAGCCAAGACAGTGTTTTCCTTCATTTCGTTTTGCATTGATACATGTACAGCCCACTAATAAATAGTTCATTAGTGTTTCCATGTATGTTTATTATTTCATTTAATTTAAAAATTAAATAACAACTTCTGTAAATCTCTGAAATATGGCTGTATTGTTAGATTGACAGAGATAGTATTTACCCATGTATGCTTCTGTTATTTTGTATTAGACTTAACATTATAGATTACTATATTTTTTGGTTCTCTATTCTCTTTCATTTGCCTTTAAAGACACAAAGAAAGTTTACTTGAAGTTAATGTGATGGTGTTTATACACCCTGCCCTCAATACCTGTACAATATCCATACAGAAATGGCAGATATTCCCACTTGAAATTTTAGATTTCGTTAATGAATTTTTTAAAAAGGGAAACAGGTGGAATTAATCTGTACTGTAAAGAGTGAAACAAAGCGTCGGTTCAAGTAGTTTCATGTGTGTACTCTGTCCAAGCCGCGTTATAATATTACTGCTTCTGGACGTTTGCTCTATCTGAATAAAGTACCAGTAGAATTTTAATATAGAGTACGGTCACACATAAGGTTTATATGTATCCCTTTATTAGCAATGAGATGTGATTATTGCAGAATAGATTTAAATATTGACAAAGAAGGTGACGAAAAGTGCTAATACATTCTAAATGTGTTTTATTGAGACATATGACATCGAAGACAGCATCTACATTTTCGGTCTTTACGGCTCGTTATTTGTGAATTTATTTTATTTTATTTTTTATGACATTTACCAAAACATTTAAATCCAAGATTTATGAATTAATGAATTAATGATTTATTGCTTTTTAATGGCATGTGACTAACATACAGAACACAAATGAAAATGATCCATTTGTGGAGACGAAAATGATGAGAGCTGCTTTAATTGTATTCAATCAAAACACTGAGCTTGGTTTATATTGTCCTGACATGCTGAAGCAACAATCCGTATGTAGACATAGCGACAAACTATGACACAATATCCTGATCTCAAGCAAATCAACATCTGCTTAATTATGTCTCCGATGTGATGGAGAGCCAGCAGATAAAAATTGGATTGCATTTGGGTTATCCGAATGAAGATGGAGTCAAGAATCCCTGCACTCGATATGACCACTGAAAATTATACTAAATCGAGACTGTAGTACGGAACTTCATTCCTGAATGTATTCTTCACTCTATTTTAATGTTTCTGTCTTGTTTCTTTCGTTGCATTGTAATCTTAGCTTACCACATTGCCATTTGTTTTAATTATAATTTGTGAAGTGTGAATGAGTGAATAAGAGATTGCTGCTTAACGCCACGTCAGCATTTTGTCCAGCTATCTTATGGCGGGAACAAGTTATCGTTTTTTCTGTTTTTTTCTCTTTGCCATTGCATTATCTGTCCTTTTTTGAACTACTGTTTCTTGCAATCCCTTTGTTATCCCTTTGTTATCTTCAAACTTTTCTTACTTTTGATGAGATGCTGATGATATCTGTTTCACCAACTCGCGTAATTGGATTCTTATTGTATTAGTTCATTGGAACAGCAGTCCGCTCAGATATATCGCACAATTCGGACACACTATACTGACTCCGTGTCAATCAGCTTGTGCTGTCTAATTAATGCTATTAGCAGCGGCAAAGCAGCGAATACCAATTGTATAGATTTTGATTTTACCAGACCAGGGATCGAGTCCACGATCTTCTATTCTTGAGGCGATCGCAATTCATCAAGATAAATATAGTTTGAAGTATTTGCACTATTTAATGATTACAAAAGTCAATACTTTGAAAATTTATTATTAAAACGAGGATAAAGACCCCAAGTATAACAACATGATGATTATGTTACATTTCATACATTTTGACAGTTGCATCGTGCAAGTTGATGACGTCTTGCAACATTTAATGGATATTTTCTTTATCAAATCTAATGTGGTTTCGATAATAATAGCTTTTCTTAAGAAACCTTTTTCAATAAGCAGCAATTTCTTTTCTATAAATTCCGACTGCATACAATGGTTTGCACCACTTTAGTCTATGCTTGGGCAACTTAACATTCGTTACCTCTCAAGCTGTATCAATAATGGCGAGAGCACAACATGAAAGTGTGTGTCATATGAACGATCCATTGAACATTTGGCATAAAATTATCATGACATCGCTGAAAACCAATACACTAAGTTGACAAAGATAAAAATGCATAGTCTGTCACATGTCATTACTGAATACTCCTGAATGGATTCGACTTGACGATATACCATACCAGCTTACTAAAACATAATTTGTGGTATGATGTACCCATCGTCGTCATATTTTACCATAATGCTGTCTGTCCTTCGACTTACGTATTTTGATTACCTCGTTGGTTTCTCCAATCTTTTCTTAAGCAAAACTACGAAATAATTATCATAGAACGAAGAAACCTTTGTCGCCGTATTCAGAGTAAATTCATTGAGGTGAAAGCTGCAATTAAAACGTAGTACAATTATTTTCTCTCTCGTTTCACTCTTTCGAAAATAAATCTTTTCTGAACTAAAATAATGAAATATAAATAAGAATAAACACAATATAGGGCTGTGCGTTCGTTACAAGATCGCATAGAATTTATTTATTTATTTTTTTTTTTTAACATACATGTATATCAACAACATTATAAATTCATTCAGTCTGTCGTTTCTATAATTTAAAACATATACAAGCAGTGTAATTTATATTGGTATTAACGGGGAGGGGGGTATAACATTCAAAGCACGAAGTTTTGTCTTAATACTACTTGTACCGAGCGTCGCATTAATCGAGTAAACCTGAAATTTTCTTTATATACTGACTGCCAAAATCGTCCGTGCGGAAAGGAATTCAATACTACGGCTTTAGTTAATTTGCATATCAATAATGTTTAACATAAACATTATACTGTGAAGAAATTTAATTATTCAAGGTACCTTGCATGTCCAAAATCATTTAGATACAATATGGAACACATTCTGTGCCATATTAGGATGTGCATAAAAACATTGCCTGAATGACAGTTATTCATTTTGGTATAGGGTCTCGGTTGGTATGTCGGAAGTCTTTTCTTCTAGGTCTAGATATTCCGGAGTAGGAACGATATACCCATCAGATGAGAGAAGACTGTTCCCTGATTGTCCAACGGAAAAATAATCTGTTGCACATTCTAAATAACCATGTTTATCTGTCCGTATACCATCAATATCTTCATATTTCGATTCATCTTTCAAGTCCGATTTAATGGCGTATGAGAATGATGATTCAGACCGGAAGTCTGTTTCCTCAGTTTCCGGTAAGTGTTCGTTGGTGTTAATTTCTTCATAAATCGTGTCACCTATATTCTCTATAACATTTAATTCAACAATGATTGGTTGGGCTAGTCTGTAAGTATACAATAACAAGAAACTATGAAAACATTGTTTTTTTAATGTTACTTATTAATTGTCATCATTATATATCTATAGGAACAGTTGTGGTCGTGATCAGTGCCAATCACCATTGTTGTTGTGAGTTCGAATCTGATCAGGGCGAGGTGCACAACATTATGCGATCAAATTTGTCAGTGGTCGGTGGTTTCCTCTGGTTCCTTCGGTTTTCTCCACCAATAAAACTGACCACCACGAAATAACTGAAATAAATAACCTCTAATACTACGATGTAAGCAGATCCAGACGAAACTTTGTTTAAAACTCAACTCGCGTAAGATTTCGATCGCGATGGTGCAATAATAAAGAGCCACGTGCACAAAAATCACACAATTTAACACATTCACGTCGTGTCTAATCGTTAGAGAACATAATTATCTTCATCATACCCATTTTATCTTACATATTTTACAAATTGTTCACACAAGGGGATTTAGTGTAATACTAAAATATTTCTATGATAAAACCAGTATTTAAAAAAGGCAAATAATATTAATGTTGTATCTATAAATGATTCCATATCATTCCATGTAACAAATTGTTATAATGTTAAATGTAGTTTATTTCAGTATATGTCAATGTATGTATATCATGTAAATAAAGGAGACGGCAACATAAATTGTATAATTTGTGCCTCATCCTTTTGTCTTGTTTATGAGAAATAAATATGTTTAAACTAACTAATCTAGATTTGTATATTAAATATTCCCATATTTCTTTTGTCCTATCATAAAGACAATGCTGGTTTATAACACCTGTAGATATGCATGCTAGATAGATAATTTGATATCTAAATTGAGGTGCCTGACACGTTTTTGGAATAACATTCATCCCAACAAAAGCATAATTTAAATATTTTTTTGACCAGGGGAAACCACAGGACAGGATATCCAAATGAGTAATAATAATAATTACTTAATGAAGGAACGAATTATCAACAATAAATATACGTTCATCAGTGTTGAAACATTGACTACTGGGCGGATGCTATCCTCAGGTATTAATAGACTACTGTGCGGATGTTATCCCCAGGTATTAATAGTCTACTGGGCGGATGTTGTCCTCATGTATTAATAGTCTACTGGGCGGATGTTATCCTCAGGTATTAACAGTCTACTGGGCGGATGCTATCCTCAGGTATTAATAGACTACTGGGCGGATGCTATCCTCAGGTATTAATAGTCTACTGGGCAGATGCTATCCTCAGGTATTAATAGTCTACTGGGTGGATGCTGTCCTCAGGTAATACTAGTCTACTGGGCGGATGATATCCTCAGGTATTAATAGTCTACTGGCGGATGCTATCCTCAGGTATTAATAGTCTACCGGATGGATGCTGTCCTCAGGTATAAATAGTCTACTGGGTGGATGCTGTCCTCAGGTATTAATAGTCTACTGGTCGGATGCTATCCTCAGGTATTAATAGTCTACCAAAGAGGTTTCGACGCGTTGATGGTAATAAGACTACATAATTTTTATCATATTTAGTGCCAACACGTGTTTCTGTAATAACCATTATGCGGTAAGTTCGAAGTCAACAGATTGAAAAACAAAATACTATGAAAGTCGATGGGAGCAAGAAAACCAAAGAGGTTAAACAGGAAAGTAAGCTTGATGAGGTTTACTATGTCTGAGGAAAGTGAACTATACAGTTTTAATGATATTAACATTACTTAAGGGGGTACCATACACTACAGGTAGATAACTCTTTAAAATAAGTTGAACGTTTTGATAATATGATGTTTGTATGCAGATTTCAAACAGCTCGGTGATCAAAACCACAGCGAGAAAAGCTGCTATGTGGCTAGTGAATTCATAGCTCTGAGTCTGTTGGTTGGAATTTGTTAAAATTTTGATATTTATTACAGTTATTCAAACACACTGCCAAATAAATTAAAACATTAAAAGAGCAGATCAACTTTTACCTGAAGTGTATGGTACCACCTTAAGAACTGTATTCAGTAAATTGAACTCCTGTATTATAAAATGAACAGCAAGTAAAACAACAATATTGAAGCAAACAAGAAAATTAATATAATGTGAAAGCAATTGTTTCTATTGCAAACACATAGTTACTTACCATGGTCGCCTAATTTTCTGTTATAGAAATGACACAGAAACAAAACAAAAAGTATAGCTGCAAACGCAATAAACCAAACAAAAAACACAAACATCAACACAAAACACAAAAAACAAGAACAACAAAAACAAAAACAAAGACAAAACAAGACAAATCAAAAGCGAAAGAGCAACATCCATACAACGCAAATGTATTGGTCACCATCGTTGCATGTTCAAGTAATATCATACTTACATTACTGGCAAAGGTCGCACCGTATGGATAGCTGTTATATTTCCTTAAAATATTAAAAAACGTGCAATAAATATGTAAACAAACAAAGGACTGTTAAATATGTCTTTCCAATGATATAACTTATGTATTCACATTGTTATTAACTTGAATCAGCTCCTGCATTTTAATATTTGTTGTGACTCTGTGCCTGTTTCTACGATTTTCCCATTTGGTTTCAAAACTGTTCTTATGATGTGGTGTTTTGTTCGTCCTTATATTACCTCATGGATAAATGAAATTAAGGAATACATATTGTATTCTGAATATCATCCTAACATGTCCTCGTCAATAGGTTAATATAACACCAGGCAATAGTAGACATATCAGTCTAACACGCATATTATTTGGGTTTTGAAAATGAAATTATAATTCGTTCTTTTTTATGCTATGTGAAAGCACCAATCAATATACAAGTTTATCATAAATCACGAGCATACAAACGGCATAGCGCTTTGTCTGCAACACACGTTTATAGACCAGTACGTTCAGCTGTACATTTGTGATGTCCACAGTTGTATTAAACACCACAACCTTCACAAACAAATATTACATGTTGATGACAGAATATGTTTTTGTACTTTGAAAAAATAAAAAAATAAAAATAAATGGAATAAAAACGTTGATATATAATTTAGTACACACGATACGTTTCTACAATAACCTTCATCAGGTGACGTTCAAAATCAATACAAACGTAGATATCTAATTTACTACACACGATACGTTTCTAGAATAACCTTCATCAGGTGACGTTCAAAATCAATAAAAACATAGATATATAATTTAGTGTGAACGATGCGTTTCTAGAATAACCTTCATCAGGTGACACTCAAAATCAATAAAAACGTAGATATCTAATTTAGTACACACGATACGTTTCTAGAATAACCTTCATCAGGTACACTCAAAATCAATAAAAACGTAGATATATAATTTAGTACACACGATACGTTTCTAGAATAACTTCATCAGGTGACACTCAAAATCAATAAAAACGTAGATATCTAATTTAGTACACACGATACGTTTTTAGAATAACCTTCATCAGGTACACTCAAAATCAATAAAAACGTAGATATCTAATTTAGTACAGACGATACGTTTCTAGAATAAACTTAAAGGATGGCACTAATTATGCTACTTTCCTTTATTTTCAAATGCAGAGAATGTTTCGGAATGACCTTTTAATGTACATTAATTACACAAAAAATAATATTTCGAGTTGATCGATCTGTAGTGTTCTGAGTAGTGTTTTGTAGATCATTGTTTGTCCTTTTGCCGTTTTATTGTCTGTTCTGCGAATTCTAATTACCCCATTGATATCTTCAAATCTTCTTAAATTGCATAACATGTATAAATTAATTGTGTGTTGTCGGCGATGTCTTTAGTTTAAACATATTTTATTTGCTCAAATATGCAAAAAGGATAAGACACAAGTTAAACAAACTTATGAAGTCTTCTCCTATATACAATAAGTTACAACATTATTTGATAGGGCATGCATGCATATGAATATGTATTACATTAATATGTGTAAATTGAAGAACAGAGAATGAAGATAGGAATTAGAGAAAGAGAGAGAGGGGTTGGTGGTGATGGTGTGTGTGATTGTTCATTTGGTGAACCACTTAAACAAGAAACATTTCAGACCTCTTTATATATTCAAACACGTGCTTAAAAATTATTTCGTTATGTTCATTTGAAAGAATAGGATTACCACTGGTTAAAAGCTTGAGGTCTATAGCACAGTCATTAGGTAGCCAGCTGAGATTGTGAAACAATTTATATCTCATATTTGCATAATGGGAACATTCAAAGAAGAAGTGATACGAGTCTTCACGGTTGGCCCCACAACGACAAGACGGATCTGAAACTATATTTACTTGACACAAATCATAATTTAAGAAAGAAGCAAAATATCGAAGTTTAATGCAATATTAAGTTTTCGAGGTCCAATTTCGAAATATTTAGGAACTTGTCTAATATCTTTCTGTTTTCTTAATTCAGTTTAAAATTTTGCAATACATTCTATATTTCGAAGAGATGGATTTAAGCTATTCCATTGACGTATTGTTGAGGGAATAAATGAGTCACAAGTAATCGATTATCTGCAAAATGGTATTATTATATCACTTCCATTACGCAATGGATAAACGGTTGTACTTTGAATCGTTGGAGGAATTAAGTCACAAAGACACCTGGGTGCATTATTATTTTGAATATTATAAAACATTTGTAATTTTCTCCTTTTTCTTCTTTGTGTCAATGATTCCCAGCTTAACTCTTTATAAATTAGAATGGAACTAGCAAATATTGGAAGACCAGTAACGATTCTAGCAGCCTCAAGTTGCAACTGATCAAGTTTATAAAAATTTCCCACTCCACAATTATCCCATACTTCACTAGCATATTCAAAAATTGGTCTGATATAAACTAAATAGAGTTTCTCTAGATTTTTCCTGGAAAGTTTATATTTTAACTTTCGAAGAACATTCAGGTGTTTGTAAATACTTGATAATATATTTTCTATATGTATATTCCATTTAGCATCGCTGCTGAATGTAACTCCTAAATGTTTATGAGAATTTGTAATTGGAATAGATCTTCCATTAAATGTAAAATTTAGTTCTGGAATTTCCGTATTTGAAAATAGCATAATTTCTGTTTTATCCGGGTTAAAAGACATCAACCATTTCTTTGACCATTCATCCAGCTCTTTCAAGTCGTGATCAATCACAGTTTTTATCTGTAATTCATCACGACTGGACTAGCTGAAGGAAGTGTCGTCCGCAAAAAGTCGGCTAAGAGAGATTAGATTCTCAGCAATATCGTTAATATACAAAATAAATAATAGTAATAGAGGTCCAAGTACTGAACCTTGAGGTACACCAGCTGAAACATTGCAGAGTGAAGAAGATTAATTGTTTATTACTACCCTCTGTTGTCGATCTTGCAGGTAACTAGAGAACCAACTTAATAAATTGCTATCTACACCGTATGATTTAATTTTGTGCAACAACCCTTTATGCTAAACTTTGTCGAACGCTTAAGAAAAATCACAGAAAACAAAACAGCTAATTTCCTTTTTTACTTGTGAATTTATAATGCAGTTGTACATTTCTAATAGTTGGTGTACGGTTGAATATTTTGGGAGAAAACCAGATTGATATTCATAAATTAACTTATTTCTTTGCAGATGGTTAAAAACATATTTATAGATAACAAGTTCCATTATTTTTCCAACACAGCTTATGAGAGATATAGGTCTATAGTTAGACGGTAATGACTTGTCACCTTTTTTATGTATTGCAATCACATGTGCAATCTTCCAGCTGGTTGGATATTTACATTGTAAAAGATATTTATTAAAAATTATTTGAAGAGGGACTGCTATTTTTTCAGGACATAATTTTAACAATGTGTGACTGATTATATCAGGTCCCGACGCTTTATTAGTATTTAAAATTTTAATAATATCAACAATCTCATCTGTTGTAATGACTATGTCTCGCAGAAAATTATTGGTCCTATGTTCAATATCTGGAAGAGGAATATTGGCATCTTCCAAAGAAGATATAAAACTAAAATATTTATTTAGTAATTCACACTTCTCGTCGTCTTCGTAAACTACCTCATCTAGTCCTTCATCCTGAATTATATTTTGGAGAGGGGGTATATATTACTACATCCTTTATTAGACTTAATTAGCATCTTCATTATTTTCCAGTAAGTTTTTGGATTTGATATATTTTCTAAGATTAAAGTGTCTAAATTTTGTTCGAAATGTTCTTTAGCTGTCTTTTTTAAATTATTAGCTTTGTTTCTCTGTTTCTTGTATTTGTCGATATCTGATTGTTTGTTATATATTTATGCTGTCCTACGAATACGGTCTCGTTTTCTAATTTCTCTTCTGAGTTCACTATTAAACCATGGTCTATCGCTATTACGTACAGTGACCATTTTGGTTGGAATGCACTCCCTTGCGACTCCGATGATTGTGTCGGTGAAGGTATTACACATTTCATCAACATCCTCCAAGTCAGAAAGTAATGCATTCCAATCGACGGTATCGAGTTTGCTTGAAAGATTTCCATGGTCAGTTCGTGCATATAACCATTCTTCTCTTTGAAAAGATCTGGTTTGAAATTTAGGACAGTCTATAAAAATTATTGATGCATCATGATCACTAATATCAAACGGGACTTTCAAAACATCAGAATAAGAATAATGCACAGAATCGCTTATTATAATAGGGTCAAGTAATGTACTGCTGTGTTCCGTAATTCTCGTGGGCTTTTCAATAACATTCGTCAAATTAAACAAATTCATGGTGTCAATCAATTTATTATTACGAGAAAAAAATAAATCTGAATTCATGCCACCTGTTAGTATTATGTTTTGATTAATCTGATAACCCATCCCTATAGCATGATTAAGTCGTGTCCAGTAGTCGGCGTCTGTCCATTCAGGTCTATATGTACTACATAATAAAAATCTTGTACCTTTACCTTGTATTTCTACCCAGATGGATTCATCAATGTGATTTTCGAGATCGTGCTTACGAATAATTGAAATATATTCTTTGGAGTAAATAAGAAGACCCCCGCCTGTATTGTTGCGATCTTTACGGATTATATTTTTTGAAAAGGAATCAATCTCAATATCATTATTACTGATGTTTGGATGTAAATGTGTTTCTGTTACAGCAATAATATCAAATTCGTCAGTGAAATTATTAAGAAAATCTAATTTATTCCGCGCACTGCGAATATTTATGTTACATATTGAAATGGAATGATCACTAACACTTGAATGATTATCTAATTCTGGACCTGGATTAACTTCAACGTTACCAATGATTAGGATATATTGTAATACAAACAACAGAAAAATAATGGCTATATTAGGATTTAGGCTTTGAAGTAGAGAGAGCGAGACGACGAGAAATGTGCATCGAAAATTAGTAAGTAGTATTTCTTGATAAGTATATACAGGAAAAATAAACTTAAAAGGTCTACGGTTTCCCGTTATGCGTATATGAAATAGTCCGATGGCTGCCCTGTTGTCATCGATACAGTTACCCATTGGGGTTTAATATTATACAAT
>MJUT01022937.1:85859-103621 GCA_002080005.1 Gigantidas platifrons
ATTGGTTGGGCTGGTCTGTAAGTATACAATAACAAGAAACTATGAAAACATTGTTTTTTTAATGTTACTTATTAATTGTCATCATTATATATCTATAGGAACAGTCGTGGTCGTGATCGTATGGTAGTTGGAGCTACAACTACCTATGCAATCAGTGCCAATCACCATTGTTGTTGTGAGTTCGAATCTGATCAGGGCGAGGTGTACAACATTATGCGATCAAATTTGTCAGTGGTCGGTGGTTTCCTCTGGTTCCTCCGGTTTTCTCCACCAATAAAACTGACCACCACGAAATAACTGAAATAAATAACTTCTAATACCACGGTGCAAGCAGATCCATACGAAACTTTGTTTAAAACTCAACTCGCGTAAGATTTCGATCGCGATGGTGCAATAATAAAGAGCCACGTGCACAAAAATCACACAATTTAACACATTCACGTCGTGTCTAATCGTTAGAGAACATAATTATCTTCATCATACCCATTTTATCTGACACATTTTACAAATTGTTCACACAAGGGGATTTAGTGTAATACTAAAATATTTCTATGATAAAACCAGTATTTAAAAAAGGCGAATAATATTAATGTTGTACCTATAAATGATTCCATACCATTCCATGTAACAAATTGTTATAATGTTAAATGTAGTTTATTTCAGTATATGTCAATGTATGTATATCATGTAAATAAAGGAGACGGCAACATAAATTGTATAATTTGTGCCTCATCCCTTTGTCTTGTTTATGAGAAATAAATATGTTTAAACTAACTAATCTAGCGATAGATTTGTATATTAAATATTCCCATATTTCTTTTGTCCTATCATAAAGACAATGCTGGTTTATAACACCTGTAGATATGCATGCTAGATAGATAATTTGATATCTAAATTGAGGTGCCTGACACGTTTTTGGAATAACATTCATCTCCTCAACAGACCCAACAAAAGCATAATTTAAATATTTTTTTTACCAGGAAAACCACAGGACAGGATATCCAAATAATAACAATTACTTAATGAAGGAACGAATTATCAACAATAAATATACGTTCATCAGTGTTGAAACATTGACTACTGGGCGGATGATATCCTCAGGTATGAATAACCTACCAACAGAGGCGCGTTGATGGTAATAAGATTATATAATTTATATCATATTTAGTGCCAAAACGTGTTTCCGTAATAATGTGGTAAGCTCAAAGTCAAAAGATTGAAAAACAAAAGTAGATGGGAGCAAGAAAATCAAACGGATTAAACAGGAAAGCAAACGTGCTGAGGTTTACTATGTCTGAGGAAAGTGAACTTCAGCTTTAATGACAATAACATTATTTAAGGGGGTACCATACACTACTCTTTAAAATCAGTTGAACGTGTTGATCATATGATGTTTGTATGCAGATTTCAAGCATCACAGTGATCAAAACTACAGAGAAAAAAACTGCAATGTGGCTAGTGAATTTATAGTTCTGAGTCTGTTGGATGGAATTTGTTAAAATTTTGATATTTATTACAGTGGATATATTCAAACACACTGCAAACAAAATTAGAAAATTTCACCTGAAGTGTATGGTACCACCTTAAGAACTGTATTCAGTAAATTGAACTCATGTATTATAAAATGAACACCAAGTAAGACAACAATATTGAAACAAGCAAGAAAATGAATATAATGTGAAAGCAATTGTTTCTATTGCAAACACATAGTTACTTACCATGGTCGCCTAATTTTCTGTTATAGAAATGATACAGAAACAAAACAAACACAAAAGTAGTATAGCTTCAAACGCAATAAACCAAACAAAACACACAAACATAAACACACAAAAAAACAACAACAACAACAAAAAACAGCAACAAAGACAAAACAAGACAAAACAAAAGCGAAAGAGCAACAACCATGCAACACCAACTTCCACACAAATGTATTGGTCACCATCATTGCATGTTCAAGTAATATCATACTTACATTACTGGCAAAGGTCGCACCGTATGGATAGCTGTTATATATCCTTAAAATATTAAAAGACGTGCAATAAATATGTAAACAAACAAAGGACTGTTAAATATGTCTTTCCAAAGATATAACTTATGTATTCACATTGTTATTAACTTGAATCAGCTCCTGCATTTTAATATTTGTTGTGACTCTGTCCCTGTTTCTACGATTTTCCCATTAGGTGTCGAAACTGTTCTGATGATGTGGTGTTTTGTTCGTCCTTATATTACCTCATGGATAAATAAAATTAAGGAATAAATATTGTATTCTGAATATCATCCTAACATGTCCACGTCAGTAGGTTAATATAACACGAGGCAATAGTAGACATATCAGTCTAACACGCATATTATTTGGGTTTTGAAAATGAAATTCTAATTCGTTCTTTTTTCATGCTATGTGAAAGCACCAAGCATTATACAAGTTTATCATAAAATAACGAGCATAAAAACGGTATAGCGCTTTGTCTGCAACAAACTTTTATAAACCGTACTGTACTTTTGTGATGTCAACAGTTGTATTAAACACCACAAACTTCACAAACAAATATTACATGTTGATTACAGAATATTGTTTTTGTACTTTGAACGAATTAAAATAAAAAAAATGGAATACAAAAGTAGATATAGAATTGAGTGTGCACGATGCGTTTCTAGAATAACATTAACAGATGGAATTAATTATGCTACTTCCTTCATTTTCAAATACAGAGAATGTTTCGGAATGACCTTTTAATGTACATTAATTACACAAAAAGAATATTTCGAGTTGATCGATCTGTAGTGTTCTGAGTAGTGTTTTGTAGATCATTGTTTGTCCTTTTGCCGTTTTATCGTCTGTTCTGCGAATTCTAATTACCCCATTGATATCTTCAAACTCTTCTTAAATTGCATAACATGTATAAATTACTTGTGTGTTGTCGGCGATGTCTCCAGCCACAACAAATTGCTATCAACAATCCAACAGTTATAACAGCGAATCCACCAATACTACCAAAGATATAGAGCTGTTCACTTGTGGATAGACCTAAGACACACATAAAGAAAATATGAAGATTAATTAGATGGTTTGGTTGGTTAATTTTATGGTGTTTAGCGTCACTTTTATATTTCAGTTATATCGTGGCGGTCAGTGTTATTGGTGAAGGAAACCGGAGGACCTGGAGAAAACCACCGAGTCTCTGACAAACTTTATCACCTAATGTTGTGCACCTCGTCCTAAGCGGGAGACCAATCCACAACATCAGTGGTACGATAAGATAAGATAACATAAGATAAGTTTTATTTATAGTCGGCATAATTAAATAACAATACAACGCCAGCCCTAGTGGGCTTTTGACCGACATACACAATACAAGAATAAATAACAGTTAAAAACAACAAAAGCATGCACACAAATTAATAATTTAGATAAAAGCACTCATAGTAGCAAAATACAGCCAATAAGTTAAAGCACACATATAGCACAGGCAAGGTAAGCATATACAAAAGTAAAAAAGTTAATCAAGTACTGTAATAAAAGCTAAAAAAAAAAGCTTGTGTTATGAGCTAAAAGCATGCTATATTGCATAAAAATAAATAAAAGCTGGTGTTATGAGCTAAAAGCATGTTATACTGCTAAAAATTTAATAAATATAAATAATATAAAAATTGAAAAGACCTTGATGATATTAAATGTTTTTACATGCATTACATTTGCATTCATTTCTATTCCAAGATAATAAAATGTTTTTAAATTGGTTAAAATTGGCAATTTTTCTAAAATCATCTGGTAGGTCATTCCATAAAACAGCAGCTGTATATTTAAAAGAGTTCTTACCATAGGTAGTAGTCTTTACGCTATGTATCTCTACAATATTAGAATATATAAAACTATATTTACTATTTTTTATAACAACTAAATAATTTAAACATGGTGGAGACAGTTTATACAATATTTTAAAACATTTTATGCCATAGTTCGCATTCTCCTTATTTGTAGAGATGGTACTTTTGCTATATGTAAAAGTTCTTCATATGTGCTGTTGTAATCCTCATAGATAAAACGTAAAGCTCTTTCTTGTATTTTCTCCAGTTTTATACTGTTTGCTATTGAACAAAAATGCCAAGCCAAAGGACAAACATGGAAATTAGACAATATAAAAGGATGCAAAATGTTTAGCTTATCAAGCTTATATAAAAAAAATACAACCAATACGCTTTAGTACACTTAATTGCTGTTAAGCTTAACGACAGATATTTTTTATATGTTTATCAAAATTTAGCAGATAGTCTATATCAATACCCAGCAATTTAACAACTTCATCACATGATATATTAGCAGACTCAATATTAAAAACAGGTTCTTTGGCATAAGTTTTCTTCCCAACAGCAATAGCTTGAAATTTATCTGGGTTGGCTTGCATACAATTAAAATTAAACCAATCAATTAAAATAGAGCTTTATTTTTCTAAAACATTAATTAAGGTATTATAATCTTGATTTGCATATGATAAGGTGTCGTCGTCAGCATAGTTGTACAATGTTCCATGTTCAATGAAGTAAAATATATCGTTTATAAAAATGTTAAAAAGCAAAGGCCCCATTATGGAGCCTTGGGGAATACCTTTCTGTAAAATTTGCCAACCACTGACCACCCCCTGAAGTTTGATTTGTTGCTTACGGTCTGTCAAATAATGTTCTAGTAATTTTACTGATTGGGATGACAGCTCATAAGCAACCAATTTACTGAGAAGAATGTCATGTGACAGACAATAAAAAGCTTTCGAAAGATCCATCAAAATAGCTGCCACATAACAAGTGGTGATATATACCGATTGCATAGGTAATTGTAAATCCAACTACCATACAAGATTAACTAGACGTCAGAACACGTAGTACGTATGTATTTAATGAACAGAGCACTTGTACATTACCGGCTAAATTATAAACCTAAGCGATTTTATCAGTTTTGATAGCAGTTATTTCCCTTTAATTCTTGCAAAATTTAACAGAAATAACACATGTTTCTCATAATCTGTACAATATTATAATGTTGTTAAACTTGTGACTTTTCTATTTTTTGCAAAAATTATCCTCTGATTTTTTAACACGGTTCAAATATCAAAAAATTCTAAGAACATTATTCTCAAATGATTTCTCCTTTCCGTTGCTCTTGTCCATTGTAAGGGACATAACTCCTCTGAAGAAAACGTGAAAAAAACCTTTAATTGTAGAATCAATTTGGGAATGTGCCAATGTTTTATTCATGAGTCCAGCATTAGGGTTAGGGTTGGGGTTAGGGTTATGAGTTCAGCATTATCAATCAATGAATTCCTGTAGGGGAGACCGCAAACTATAGAAATCAGACCCGTTGTTACAATTAATACATCTGGTCCGAATATGACTTCCGCTATGTGTGCGGGGTGCCTTAGTAATCGATGAAAATGGGACACGAATTGAATACAGGTGGATATGAAATTATTTTGTCTAGATCTTCAATTTATATCAAACCTAGTCGTATTGTTCATATAGAAATACATCTGTAAACTTCGAGTGAGCAGGAGTTCACTCCGGGTTTTAGTGGGATTCGTGTTACTCAATCTTTAGTTAGCTGTAGTTCATTGCTTGTACTCTTCCCTTTTTATTCTTTCTACCATTGTATTGTCTGTCCTTCTTCCATATACAGCTTCTGATTACCCCTTTTATATATTCAAACTTGTCTACTATGGATTCAACAATGATTTATTGAACTGGTGAAAGATGTGGTTTGGACTAACCTGTAATATTTCGTTTAGCTGTTCTATTGTATGAGTCTAGTAATGACGCTATTTCGGCAATGTTAAATGATACTTCTTTAAGTGCATGGTCATTCCGAATTTGACAAACATATCTCCCCTTTGTTACATTTAATTCCACTATGTTGAACTCTATGCGATGACCTTGTACTGAAACTCGTACTTCATAGCTTAATATGGTAACAGTCGCATTTCTTATACTTTTCATGGCTTTTTTTGGAGAACCATTATCTGTTGTTTTACCAGAAATCTCTCTAATCCAGATTATGTTTGTAATCGGCGCATCAGAAAACACATAAATGGACAAAACAACTTTCCCATTGATCAAGGACATATTTCTGTGTGTTATTATCGGTGGACCTATGAAATGAAATGAAAAGCAAAGAATACAACATTGGCGAAACAATTCCAAAATATAATAGCAAAATCGCAGTACTAGAGGTAAAACTTACACTCTTGCACTTTTCTGACCTGGTGCAGACAGATAATATAAATTGAAGTTATAGGCGCAAACACCCACTCTCCGAGTTTTTTGGTGGGGTCTGTGTTGCTCATCTTTTTAGTTTTGTTTTGTTTTGTTCTATTATGAGTCTTTAAGTTCTCAGTTCCGCGTTGTGATGTCTGTTACGATGTCCACATTCAAACAATGTTTGGTTCGTGTTTACCTCCAGTTGTTTGTAGGCGGTACCATGTCTTATTACATTGTTTGTACTTGATTGCGCATAGTGGTGTCCAACACATATTATGTTTTGTTTTTGTTTTGCTTTTGTTCGTCTTGTATTGCCAATTTCTCTGACAATAGCTGCAGACTATTGCTGATTTTATGAATAAATTGATGTGACTAATAGTTGTTATTGAAGATCTAGCCCTTATTCTAAGATAAAAAGAACAACAATTAGCAAGCGGCATAACAAAAAAAGGTATTGGGTCATTTTTGTCTGCATGAAACATTACACATGCATTGATATATTCAAAGGAGAAACAGCTGATTGTTGCTGTCTTCAAAACAAATGTAATTCAGAAAGAAATGCATATATTATACATTATATGTAAATAGCATTACTACATCAGAAATTCAGAAAAATATGTATTAGATATATTTAATGTAGAAGATATATATAATGTAAAGCATCTCCCTTTCTATTTAGCTACATTTTGTATGCATAATATACGTTTAAGTGTATTCAATTATGAGTAGGAAACGTTGTATTTCAGGGTTAGGGTTATGGTGTTTAACGTCACTTTCAATAATATTTCAGTAATATCTTGCTGGTCAGTTTTATTGTTGGAGGAAACAGGAGTACCCCTGTCGCAAGTCACTGACAAACTGAATCACTTAGGGTGTATTTCTTTCGTATGTTCAGGATGTGTCGAACATGTTCTAGCGAATGAAGTGGTACGGAACACTCTGCTCGAACAAACAGAACAGTGTGCGGAGTGTATTACATTTTAAAGTGGCGCAGAAGGAATCAAGATGCCGGAACCGACTATCTTATTTTTTTTACATAGAATTTGCTTACACCTTGCTCATTTTCCTAAAATTACGCAATACAAAGAAATGCGTAGATTTTATAGGGGGGAGGGAATTTGTAAATTGTGAATACAGTCCCCTATAGTTTTATAAATCAATCATTTTGGTGCAAATTTGATTCCTGGGAAAACAAAGGAGCTTCTTAACGTGAAGGTCCATTTCGCTCCCTTTATTCAATTAATTTTTAAGAAAACAAATATTTGGTTTGCAGCACCACTGTCCCCGATGGATTTATGGGTTTCAAATTATCTTTAAAACCATACAAAATATGCCAAGTTTTTTCCTCGATACGCTCGGTAATAATCCTTTGATTCACGCCCTTCAATTAAATTCTCAGATCTGCCCTTTTCAAATCTGCTTTATCAGTACCTAACCTCTTTATACGTTAAAACACTCTATGAAAATTATATAATATAACGATTACATGTATCCGTCATTTATTGTTAGTTTAGTTTGCACATTTATCTTATTGATAAAACGTCAAGCAGCTTGCTTTTTTATATATGAGACGGCACCCTTTTTGTACACTTAGTCCTACATCTATTTTATTGATAAAACGTCAAGCTCCGGTGATAATATTATAATTAAAGGTTAAATTACGTGGAAGCAGCAACAATGGCTACAGTAACTACTGATTCTTCCAAATTCATCTCATCGTCGTCATTCATTGCTGACAGAAATAACAGAGTTAGCTTATCTACCATATTGTTTGTCCAAAAAGTTCTAAACCACTTCATTGACCAAGGGCACATGGAATGTTTGGAACATGTACGGAACAGTCCAAAGAAATACACCCATAATGTTTATCGAATACATCTCGCCATGAGCGGGATTAGAACTCCCAACTGTAGTCATAATAGGCACTGATCCCTTACATTTTACGGTATATATGAATGATAAAATGTAATCGAAAAAAATGAAAAACGAAAAATAACCACACCATCAGAACAGTTCCAAAATCTAATGCAACGCTTAACACACATGTATTACCGCTATCTTCCCTTTCTTGGTACATACACTTCAATAAATGTGGCGGGGTTAAACTAGTTGTCATGGCAATAACAACACCTCTTGGTGAAATGGTGGGGTCGTGCAAGTATTTTTCACGTGTGAGGCAAATACCGAATATCACATATAACTTGGCGAGCAAAGTTTTTGGAACGAACGCCGAATCACATGCAAGAAAGTAAATACATCACCTTTGATGTGTACAAAGCTGGTTGCAGCAAAGTCACCACCGTCTACATGAAGAGTACATGTGTATTCTCCATTATCAGCATAGTCACAGGATGGTAAATATATTACGGCTACGTTATCTGTAATGGTGTATTCCAGCGTACGAATAAATACGCCATCCCAATAGTGTTTCCAACTAAATGTCCAATTTCTATGCTGTTTTGGATTTAACGTGCAGCCGATTTGAATTGGTGCGTATGTACTGTATGTAACTGTTTTCGGGAAAATATCAATGTACAATGCTGAAAAGAATTAAAAAAAAAATGGATTAATTGTTTAAAGTTGACTATTGATTCACTATTGTGCCATACGATGGCCTTGCATACTGTCTAATATTTAGATAATTGTTGATGTCATCATCTCTACGATGGCCTTGTATACTGTCTAATATTTAGATACTGGTTGATGTCATCAGCTCTACGATGGCCTTGTATAATGTCTAATATTTGGTTAAATATTAATTATATACACATTGTGTATGTACAACTGTTTGTATCATGTCGAGTCAGCTGGAAAAGCCATATAGTGATACGGTTTTTCCAACTGACGAGACATGATACAAACATTTGTACATACATTTGTGTATGTAATACGACGGAGATTCTGCAATGTTTACAAAGACGTCACTGGGATTTTCCCGTATTCCTAACCTATGACGTCACGAAGTAGTTCCGACTAAAGTACATCTTGTATCAAATATGTATGTGATACAACGTTTTGTATCACATAGGTTATATCTATTAGCAAAATAGATGTATTTCTATAGAATACATACTTAATGTTAGATAATGGTTGATACCGTCAGCTCTCTGTAATAGAACTGATAGTATTCATATGACAACTTTTGTTTCATGAAGATTAAATGAGCTATGCATAATGTTCAAGATTAAATCTTTCTTTATAATAGCACTGTTTTCCCAGTTGTATGTCAGGGTTGGCATTATACTCACATGTGGAAAGCGCTTGTATGACTGCATCATTGCAGTAAAATGGGAGGCTTGCGCCCATAAAACTGGCTTAACCCCGTCATTTTTATTGAAGTGCCTGTAGCAAGCCAGGAAAGTTAATGTCATGTCTTTGTGTGTTAATGTATCGGCTTTGCCTCTTTTTACGATTTTTATATTTGATTTTAAAACTTTTCCGACAGAATGGTATTTGTTGTTTTTCACTACATTAGCCAATAAACTTCTCTTCCTCCCGTTTAGTAGAGCTTTAGCAATTAATATGTGTTCCATCAAACATATCATGCACTATAATAGGATTTGCAACTACAGTCTAACCTGTCCATGCGGTCATCTCTATTACGTAGCAACATGTAGTTAATTGTCACACTTTCCTTGTCTCGTCATAGACAATATCCTATGAATTTAACCTATTTTAAGAGGTCATCGGTCTAAGAAAACATTTTTGTTGGTCCCAAAGGTGACCCTTTAATACATGTTTGACTGTATTAAATATAGCTATACGAGCCGTTTTTGCTTTGTTCGCGTCATCAATTGAAATATTTTAAATTCAATCCTTTTCAAAGAATCTGATCTAACGTGCGTTATTAAAAAGACAACAAGCTATATATCACTATACATATAGCTACCTTCATACATGAGGTACAGAGTGACATCCGTGCTTCCTTCGCTATTACGAATGCGAACAGAATAACTACCAAAATCTTTGTGTTCTAGAGGTATTATTGTTGAATTCAGTAAATATGTGTTGGATAATCTCTTCCTATTGTTGTGTATCTCTCTTACAAACCAAGTACTAAGCTCTCCACCACAAGATTTCCTCCAGAAGACCACTGGCTTTTCAAAAGATTTTACTGTCAATGATACCCAAACTGGTTTTAAGATCTCTGTTTTCAATTGCACCAAAGTTTTGTTTTGGAATAAAACTGGCTTGTCTAAAATACAAATACAGAATATGTATATACTTTGTATACAATAACGAATAATTATAATGAAGATACCAACGGGTTAATCAGAATCCGTAAATCTAAGGGCAGACAACACAATGGCTAAAAGAAAAGGGACAATTCTACAAATTACTATACGAAAACTAAAGATCGAGCAGCACGAATCCCACAAAAAGTGGGTGTGAACTGCTCCACTAATGGCACCCGTTATGTTACTCTAGTTACAAACCCAGTGATACGTCATGAATGAGGAAAGGACATGGCAGTGCTTACGAGAAGTGGAGCAGATATTTGGCCATTTGTGACACATGTAGTTTGTAACGGTTAACCAAGTTATGGAGGAGACAGAAAAACTTTCGGAGTGATGACTTAACCACTGGGAAACCTAGCTCCAGCAGCTTCCCTGTTAGCAGACACCCACTATCAAGGAAATATAATGTAGGAAAATGAATTCACTAACAAATCTAAATTTACAAATATAAAATAGGTCAGCAGGAAATTATTTAAAAATATATTAGATATATAGAACAATGACAGTTACGCAATTCATGTACCATGTACGTAAATCACTTTCAATTATCATCAATTGTACTGATCAATAAATAATGTTTCAAGTACTAACAAACAAGGAAAATAACACTCCAATCTATGTATTGCATGAAGCTATGCCCTAGATATTCTGCACAATACATCAAGTCATATTAAACGAAGTTTTTATTAAAAGGTGTTAAATGAGCAGAATAGTTCGTGAATCTAGATCATACATGCAATATCAAGGGGGTTTCATTTTTTTATTTGAATTGTATTCCACTGGAAAAATTTATTCCCCCCCTCCCCGTGGAATATCTGTATTCTGTCTTCATTTTAATTTGAAAACATGTTTGCTGAATGTAGCACTATATCATGTAAAATCGGGACTTTTAGCAAAACATAATATTTAAATCGCAATGAAGCCAGTAACATTCGGTGGGTATCATAGCCTGTATCATCCCTTCCTCTGTGTCAGCTTGGACTGTTATGTTTGTGGAACTTTCTGCATTAAATACGAAAATATAATTATTATTCCTTTGATTCATCGTAGGAAAAGTGAATTAAGGACAAATGCATATTTTCTGACAGTTTTTCCCCTTCTTTTTTAAGACGACATACATGTGATATTCAACTGCTCATTCTGGGTCATTATTTGAATATGATATGCTTCCGACCTGGTCAATCATGAATTTACAAAAATCGTATTTGAGTGAAAGATTGCTTCAATAAGGTCAAATTACACAATACGAAATGTTAATTCAATAGCATATGCTATAGCAAAAAAATAGGCACGCAAATGTACATTGTATGCCGAAATTAACTGAAAAGCCAAAATACCACACCATCTGAACGGTTCCAAAATCCATTCTGAAAATCGTAAAAACATAATAAAAATCGACAACATTACCAATCATTCTCCTGGTTTGGTGCAGGTATTTAAATAAATGATAGTGTCCCTGTTAAACTAGTGTTATCGGAACAAAACTAGCTAGGATGTAAATGGGACATAGCATGAATGAAAATGTTTCCGAAATGGAAAAAAAAACAAATAAAATATTAAAGTATATGTTCTATGCATACTTACTTCTGATGTAAACCTGTAAGCTTGATTCTACTGCATTACCATTCGCAATTAAAAAACAACGATATTCGCCTTCGTCACTTCTAGTAAAATTTGCAATTTTAAGATTGAATTCCCCCTTGTCATGGTTACCGTATATTTCTAATCGTTCATAATTTCTCAAGTAAGTCTTGATTTCCTTTCCTAAAGATAGTATTGTTAAGTGTGGTGGACCACGCCACTGTAATTGAAAATCGTGTGATGGGTATGGACAACGTAGCTCAACTGTTTCACCAATATTTACATATAATGTATCACGTGACATGACTGCATTCACTAGCAAGCCTACAATAAAGTTTTCAAAAATACAACAATGCTCATATGTGTATTTTAAAAAGAAAAATAAAGGTCCATCTCGACATGCAATAGCATTAAGACATTTGCCTTCTGTAAACAAATGCATTCCGTACTCTGAATTAAAAGACAGATTAGAAAAATTTGTTTCATAATATGATGGCTAGCAAATTTCTTGTTTTTAGAAAGTGAGAAATCTTATTTTGTGGGAACAAATTCTAACAAAAAGCTATCTGCATCCGACAGCTTTCGTTTTACAGTTTCTGATTACCTCATGTGCATCTTAAATTTCTCTTTCAGATGTACACTTATCAGGTGCCATTTCGTTCTTGTCTCAAAGAAAACCCCATAAAAATGCTAAGTAATCGAATGAAGACATTTAGAAATCAAAGTACATTTCTTTAAATACACTTCATTTGCCATCATGTATATTGTATAATGGTAGACACGTATGCAGCAGGAATTGCTGACCATTCCAGAGCACATGAGTTCATCCCCGGTTTTGTGTGGGGCTTGGGTTGCTCAATCTTTAGTTTTCTGTGTAGCGTTTTGTAGATCATTGTTTGTCCGTTTTTCTTTAGGTCATTGCATTTTATGTCCTTCTTCAAATTACGACTTCTGATTACCCCTTTGGTATTTTAAAACATTGCTTATGCTACATTGGCTTTGATGAATCTGTCATGTAACTAAAACTATACAAACCATAAAACAACTGTACAGAACACAGCAATGTCATACAATGAAACATCATTTAAACCATACGATTAACCTGAAAATATAAAAGCTCTGCTGTTCACCATTATTTTTTAAAAAGCGGAATTGTAGTAATGTAGTAAAATTTACTAATATAAGAGAGGAATCGTCGTGGTCGTGATCGTATGGTAGTTGGATATGCAATAGGTGTGAGTTCGAATCCATCTCATGTGAGGTGTAATCAATACAACATATAATTTATGTGATAAAGTTTATCAGTGACTTGTGTCAGGTCGGTGGCTTTCGCGGGTTATTCCAGTTTCATCCACCAAAAAAATTGGCGTTAAACACTATACCCCTAACCTTATATAAGAGGAACTCCTTACTGAGATAAACTTAAAAACATATCCCTATCAATAAAGTCATTTAGAGCAAACATTTAATGACCATATGCAGGTTACGTAAATCTTTAAAATACCTGAATGTATGACATTGTGTGACCGGTCAATGCAATAGAATGTTATGAATTATAATATGACGTCCAAACCCGTGGTAAAATATGTGTATATTGGTATATCAGATGATCGGAAACGTCATAATATGTTTTGGCTGTTCAAATACCGTATTTGTCCTATTAGAATATAAATAATTCATGGGGGCTTGAATATATATGGATTTTACCACGGGTTGGCCCATTATGCCGATACTTTACCACTTGCTAACGCTCGTGGTAAAATAGTTGGCATAAAGGGCCAACCCGTGGTAAAATCAGAATATATTCAAGCCCCCATGAATTATTTCTTAAATATATGTTTCCGTTATTAGCGGATTATAAAGCCAGCCATAACCTGGATAGTAGTTTTAGTGATTGCATACATTAAAGATTGTTATAAATAACTAGTATCTAGTGGAGCAGGAACTCCATACTCTTGGTTTTGCTTGGTTCGAATTGCACAATCTTTTGTTTTGTCGATCATTGTTTGTCTGTTTGTACTTTTATGTCTTTCCTTCTTCGCTTTTCTTTGCGTTGATTATCCAAAATTTTCAGATTCACGGAAATCTTTCGAATCCCATCATGTCCTTTAGATGCCCATTACTTTTAAATAGCAATCATTTATGGAAGGCTTGTTGAATATAATGGAAATTTAATATCTATATGACAATCCAGTTATACCGCTATTATAAACTCTATGTTACGAAATACCCATATCTCAAATGACAATGAATCTTTTACTTTTTGCGTAGATGTTTTCCTTCATCTATCACTGCTAAGACTTTTACTGGACTTGACTGTAAATATGTGTAACACCACGGGTGTCTTCTATGAAGCAGGAACTGCTTACCCTTCGAGTTCACCCCCGGTTTTTGGTGGGGTTACTGTTATTCATCATTCTAGTTTTGTGTTTTGTTCTAGTATGTGTATTTACGTTCTGGGTTCCGTGTTGTGATATCCGTTACTATTACCGCCAAAAACGATGTTCGATTCGTCTGTTAAAACAACGGCTTACTCATCCAAAGCATATGACTTCATATCCGTTTCTATTTGTGTTCGTGTTGTTTCATCATAATTTGTATATGCATTGCTTGTATTGACCACTGCTTGTCATGTATTTTGTCCGTCTACTTACAGTTTCTGATTCCCATCGTGTTATCTTCAACTTTTTCTTAATTTGAAGTTTCTATCATTAAATAAATAATGGTGATAAATCATACCTGATTTAATGACATGCTCGATACTACCCTGTCTGATTTAATACTGTTATTTGTTTAATTAAGTATGTTCTAATAGTGTTTGTTTATCCGGGAATTTAATCGGAAACGTAGAACTAAACTAAATTGATACATCTCGAAGAGGCGCCATTAGAAACTTAAACAGGATGTAATTGTCTGCATAAAAAATAATTTGTGAATTTCATTTATTAAAAAAATCGTAAATATCAAATTTAGTGCACACGACGCATTTCTGGAATAACCTTCACCAGGTTCACTCAAAATTGAAAGTTTGGAAAGACAAATAAGTTTTGGTAGCAATAAAACCAAGATAGCCAAAAATCGGCAAAGGACACATATACATAAATTATGGAAGACAACTCTACAATAAGTCTTATATGAGTAGTATATGGGCACGGACAATTTAGCATTTGTGGTGGTGCTACCAGAAGCCACCCTGACGGGAGGTGGCCCTACCAGAAGTGACGTCATTTTCCCCGCGTTTTTTTCTATGACGTCATTTTTCCCGCGTTTTTTCTTGTGACGTCATTCTTTCCCCAAATTGTTTTCTTCAGTGACGTCATTTTTCCTTACTATAGTAGTAGTAGTACAGTAGTACAAGTACCATGGCTACCGGAAGTCACCCCGAAGGGGTGTGCGCATGCGCAACCGGGTTTCCCGCCCTTTTTCGGATGTTTTCTGATATGTCGTGTAGTGCTCCCGCGTTCTCACTGAGTGGTGTTTCCAAGAGTAAATTTGAACATCCAATAGAAGGTCACTCTGCATTTGTCCAGGCTTGTGACTGGTTCTATATATAGAGGCTGCATTAGCTTTTTTTTTTCATACAACATTTTCAACAACTAACAACACAAATTTCTGTACAATGTCCGTCGCTTCCACTGGATTTTCTAAGAGCCTGGTAACGTTTTTCATGCTATGCCCTGCACATCGATGAATGAGGTAAAATATGCAATGATGTCCGCACACGATAGATCCTTCTTCTTGTACTCGACCGGTGTTGTATGTCCAAGTATGACATTGTTTCTTCATGAAGTTCACGTAAGCCCTTAAAAAGGATGGTCTTCCAGTAGGGTCGTAGTGTTCCCATCGTGAGTTGGCGTCGATGTCTATAGCGACCCAGTGTTGTCCCATTCAATGGTCTGGATCCGTGTTTCCCACAAGAGCCGAAGGTACGCTTAATAGTCTGGGTAATCTGTTTCTGGCATTGACCCCCTTAAACACCGCTCTGGAGTGAGGATGTTTTTTCAATAGAGTGTCAATCTCTAAGCTGTTCATATAAGCACTGCATTCAAACAAGACTTGTCTGTTTCTATCGATTTCAATGACGTTGTCAAATTCTGCATACATGATCACGTTGATGGTAGCTGTAAGGGCTTCTGGGAAATGAATCTCCACACGTAAATTACCCTGTTTTATAAGCTGAAAGGCTCCAACTTCCGACACGTCGGGTGTGAAATCGAATCCAAATAAGGTGTTTTATTAAACTTTTGTCAAAATTCATATATTAAATGAAACTGTAATATTTAAAATAAACAATCTTTCTAAAATGTATGAAAAATGTACAAGTATTGTTATTTCCCCCAAAAAAAGTTGAACTCTACAATTATGATTTTTTTTTTCTGTTCTGATATGGAGTTTTAATGAAATTGTGTTGTTATTTAAAGAATCATAAGTAATTGTCCGAATACATATTGGACTTTTTTTATATAAAAAAGAAACGATTATAGTTTAGTTTTTTGCACAATAAACAAACGTCTCTGCAATACACATCTACAAAATTTATCATAATTCTTAAAAGTTCATTAAACTTAGTTACATTTAGTCACACAACAATACTACAACATTCTTATAAAAATCACATACAGTATATGTACTAATTAGCTCTCGGGTAAAATACAAGTAACAATACTTGGACAATACAATTACTGATTATACAGGAAGAGCACCCACTGTGAGGTCATCTATTTTGAGATGCCATTCAATGAAAATAACAACCTAAGATAAGAATTGGATAAGAAATTAAAATTTATAGAATTCATGTATGTTTTTAGTTAATTTCTAATAACACATTAGGTCACATTTCATTTATTTAGCCTAACTTGGGTCAGTTATCAATCATTAAAAAGACCCCGAATTTATTTTTTAATCTGTCTTATAAGTATTTACCGTCTTATTATCCACAATAAATTCAGGGAAAAGAGATGAAATAAGAAAGAAATTTTATTGAAAATAAATAAGTACTCAGAAAGGGGGCGGTAATTCCGTGGGTTACCATTTCGTGACACGAGTGTATGTGCCAAGGACATATATAAACGCCCTTGCCTGTGCTAACAATATTCTTGAAAAGTCACTTTTATTTTCCCACATACATGTTAAATGTGTATTGTGACATTTATACTTGAAATATGTTATTACATAATTTGTTATTTTATATTTGCATACACGTATTCCGATCATAAAGTTCAAGTGATCCTCCATATGTTTTACTGTGAAATCGCATAATCACTATTAAAAAGGCTATTCTTTGAATTCTAATTGTCACAGGATATGTTTGATACGAATGTAGGACAGAAAGTTACAGGACAAAATGTCACAGACAAAAAGTCACGGACGAAAAGTCACAGGACAAAAAGTCACAGTTGTGACTTTTTGTCCGCCAGGGTAAAAAATATAGATTGTGACTTTTTGTCCTAGGAGTTTTGTTACTTTTTGTCCAGTTACCTTCTGTCCGTTTACCTTTGTGAATTGTATACTGAACTGCCTCATCGAATTTTCGTTCTCAAAAGGCGAAAAATGGTTCGATAATCTGTTCATTGTTCAATATTTACCTTTATTTCATCATTTTACAGCTATTTACTAATTTCCAAAACATATATTGTTTTTGTCAAAATCGTAGCTAATGTCCCTTTCCTCATTTTTTTTAAGTCTTTAACCCCCCCC
>MJUT01022937.1:104672-167215 GCA_002080005.1 Gigantidas platifrons
TTTTCAGAACTGCATTACTATGTGAAATATTACATGTTATATCTAATTAAAATGTAATGAAAATAAAGTAAAAATGAAAAATTGAAATGGTAAATTTAATGAGAAATGAAACAATATATATTTTTTGGTAATTAAAAAAAACATATACATGTATAAATGAAGAAAAATTGAAATGAAGAAAATGACAAATTTATAAATAGTACCCATCTCTACAGTATCACCTGTGGTTCCAATATACAACATGAAATGACTAACCACCACTCACAGGTGACTTACCTTTGTATTTCATAAGTTATAAGTATAATATTTTCAGATGAATGTTTTCAAGGAGAATAAGATTGGAAAATTATGCACAGAATAAAATAAAAGGTTAGGGTTTATAGGTATAAATTAATTACATTAAAAAAAATAAATCAATTGAAACAAACTTCATGCAATTATTTGATTAAATCTGTTAAGCATTTTCAAAGTAATGTTCATAATCTGTTCAGACTGTGTTCAGACTTTTGAGTAATGTTCAGACTCTGTTCAGACTTTTAAGTAATTTTCAGACTCTGTTCAGACTCTGTTCAGACTTTTAAGTAATGTTCAGACTCTGTTCAGACTTTTCAGCAATTTTGAGTAATTTTCAGACTCTGTTCAGACTTTCTAGGACAGAAACTGTTCCGTTCAGACTTTCTTGACTTTGTAGTGCATCTCAATCCTTCTACCACACGATTATAGGCTGTCCAGATGTCACAGGTTCGATCCGGATAGTGTGCACAATAGGTCTGTGTGATCACATACAATACATACAATACATGCAGTCGACCTGCATTCACTATGCCGTCTTCAAACATAGTTGATACGATTATGTGGTATACTATTACACAGTCCATCTCGAAATGAACTCTTTGCATACCATATATTTATGGTCAGGTCACTCTGCATTGATCCAGTTTTGCGACTGGCTCTATATATAGAGGCTGTATTAACCTTTATTTTCTTTTTTGTTTTGTTTTGTTTTTGTTTTTTTTTTCTTTTTGAAATATATATACATATTTTCTATTTTGTTTAAGCTATATACATAGGCTATATACATAGTGTGCCTCTCACTTCAAATCTCTCATGGTGCTGTAGAGATACCGTCTTCCAGGACTTTTCGTTTTGAGTAGAAGTACGAGGAGCCACTCCTCTCCAGGAAATACCTGGTTGTCTTTTGTGCGGAACCCTCTGTTGGTACTGGATCCAGACTTCATCGATAACAGGACATCCATGTACTTGTCTTTGGTGATCTGATTGGTTCTCTTGTTGATCCCCTTGCAGCTAAACTTGTCTTCCTTCCCAAAACAGTAGTAGGTCTTACTACGCAAGGCTATGTTTCCATCACCGCTGTACTCTTCTTTAAACAACCCTGGTGTTCTCTTGTCGTAGACTGCATGCTCTGGAGTGTCGTTCCGGGGAAACCAGTTCTTCTTCTCGATATCATACACCTGGCGCATCTCTGGTTTGATCACTTCTTCCAAGGTGTTAGCGGCCAAAGCGATGTAGGCGCTGTCAGTGTCCATGTCACAGTACTGGAAATCTTGACGGTCAACAAAGACTTCCACAAAGTCGTAATAGAACTGCAACATCCGGAGCTTGAAATACTGGTACACGAAACTGCCAATGTGCATGGGCAGGTCCAAATAGATGGTCTTCTTGCTCAAAGGTCTTCTCGTCCAGTTGATTGCATCTCCGAAAGGAAGATTCCACCAGATGACGATTCACCTGGTGCTCCTGACAATACAAAACATCAGTATGACGCTCCTTGTTGGTCACTGTCTTCCCATACGAGTTGCCTTCCAGTTTCTTCGTCTCTGTCACAATCTTCTTGTTGGGGTCGATATCTCCTTCTCGTCTGGTATCACTGATGTTGTTGTCCCCGAATTTCTGGAAACAGGTTGCAGGCTTGTACTCCACCACTTGATGTATCTTCGTCACCTTCAAACCATGCTGGACATACCATTTCAGCAAAGGTGAAATAACCATAATCTGTTTCCATACATACTCCCAATCAGACACTTCCTCTTCTGGTTCATGATCCCTCGTTCTTCTGCATACGTCTTCATATGGGGTCCGATGTCATCTCTAGAAATATGTGTGTTCTTGAAGACTGGAGGAATCTCAGCAGACTTCCCTTTCAAGTGGTCGGGAACTTCCAGGTCTACTTCCAAGGCACCAAACAGCTTCTCGTCCATGACGGCCTGTAGGATAGTCTCCTCTGGCATCTTAAACGTCCCATCACAAGGTCTCTGCATGTGTTTCACAAAGGCTTTCACTGTTGGATCTTCTTTCTTCAGACGTCCTCATTTACATTCCCACATCTGCTTCACTGGATAGCCGTTGTCCTGAATGTACTGTATCTTCTCCTGGTTTCTCTGGTACCGTTGTTCCCTCGTCTGGCCTCGCTCATCGGTCGCTGATTTGCCGTGGTTCAGACGACAATCATGTCCATGCCAATAACATCCCTGAAATTCGTACACGGTGTTGGTCTCCTTGACGTACCCATCCACTACGTCCTATCACTTTCTCTTTGTGGTTGCCCTGATGTCTGACATGGTATCCGCTCTGCTGGGCTTCCCATTTCAACCATTCAATCGCCATCCGCTCATAGCGTGTGGGAGTCTCTCGCCGGAACTGGTTCTCACTCTTCCGGCGTACACAATGTCCCGTTGGCATCTCCTGCATGATGCTCCAAAGGTAGAGGGCGTTGGCATCGTATCCAATGATCTTCTTGCAGGTCTTCGGCTCCTCGTAGTCTCTGGGTCGGATGTTCGTCACATCTCTCTCGTGGTACCGATGAAACACGATACTTGGTCCTCCAACGATGTTGTTCTTGTACAGCTGGTACAAGTCCTTGTTCTTCCCGTCCGGTATGATGAGGTAATCTGATAGGTTTTGGAACATGCACTTCAGAGACAGGCCTGGAACACTGATTCCGTCTTTAAACATGTCCACGTTCTGGTTCTGGTAGTACCGGTACATCTTGTCGATGGCATCCAACAGGGCCTCCACGTCTTTGTTATTGTACCATGTAAGGAACTCTTTCATGGTGTTCATGTTATTGTCTTCCCATACTTTCTGGCAAAGCTGGTACTCTTCCGCCGAAATGTTCTCGTTCTTCAAGGTGCTGTAGAAGTCTTCGTGAGGTGGCAGCTGGCTGACGTTCAGTTTCGTAAGGGAAAAATCCCTTATCCTCCGTACATTCATAGGCCTTCAGGAACTGACTGTAGCTAAAACCAGGAGCCATGTAGTTGGTAATGTCCAAGAACTTCAACGCCTCTGTCTTGATGCACATGAAGTTGTTGTTTCTCTTCACGGTATACTTGATTCTCTGGCTCTTTACCAATTCTGCAAAAAAAAATCCACCTTCATGGCGTTGACGTCATACTTGCCGCAGTTGAATCCCACCACTGACAGTTCCTTCAGATGTCGTTAAAGCTGCTGGTATATCTTGAAGAGATAGTGCTTCTTCTCCTGACGATCTCTTTCTTCGTTGTCTGTGTACTCTTCCAAATCACTGTCGAGTCTCTGTTGAATTTCTTCAAATACCATTTCATACTTGGGCATCAATGTCCAGTACGCCTCCTCGCTGACTTCTGTCAGGTAGCTCAAACACGACTCCACTGCCTTTCTGGTTTCACCCTCCGAGATGTAGCACACTGGAACTTTATATCCAGGAACGTTGGAGTATACAGACACGCTAAGTAGTACATGATGATTGGTTCATTCCAACTTCTCGGATCGTCTCTTCTCTCTAGGCTGTAACACCACCACAATGTCACAGGTAGCTCTGTAGGGGTAATACCGATCTTCTTCTGTGACGTCGATGCCTTCGTCTTCTAATCGCTCGAATACGGTCTGTGGTGAATAGTACACCCCACCAGGATACTTGTAGATGACATCTCCGTTACAGGTTCTCTCATGTCTGTGCAGCATCCCAACGTGCTTCCACAACCGGTCACACTTCGAACACAGGAAACTGTGGCTGTACTTCTCCATATCACTGACGTAGCTGAAGTGGTCTTCATACAGGTTCAAATTCGTGGTCTCCTTGTAACTGTAGGCGGAACGTCGTACTAATCGTGCTGCAATATCTCCCTCTTCCGTCTCTTGGAGGTCGTACACACATACGTTCAAGCTGAACAACTGCTCTAACACCATCAAGTCGTCTAAACACAAACCCTGAACATCCTTGGTAGTAATCTGTCTGTACTGCAGGTACTGGTGGTAATATGTCTTGGCTGAAACTTCTACGTCGGTAACTGGAGCTCCACGATGTACGGCCAGGCATCGGAAAAAGCATCGTTTGTCCTCATATGGTCCATGGAATCCACCGACTAAACACACCAAGCCTTGATTTAGCAGAAAAAAGTCTGGAAGGGCGACGCTGGCACCAATAGGATGCTGTATCAACTTGTTTATGTAGAAGGTTACGCTGGTCAGGAGGTGCACGACCCACTTGGTATCGGGTCTCTGTTGACGGATGTACTCTAGGATGTCGTGACGGCTCAAGTGGTCCAGAAATTTGTCTAAGCCTTCTTCATTCCTGATGAGATGTGGACCATCGGAGAATATGGCGTTGTTCTGGCTAGGATGGTAATACATTAGTTCTCCAGTTTCGATGTTTCTCAAAATAAAACCAAAAGACACGTTGATCTTGAAAGCTGTTGTCTGCTGTCTGTACAGGTACCGTACCCTCTCTCTTGAAAGGTGGAAGAAGCTATATCGGTTAAGGTAAAGTTGTAGCGGTCCTGGATAGGGTTGCCGGTCGTTTCCTCTGTCCGGATGGTATTCCAGTGTTGTCTATACAAGGCTCTGTTTTCCGGGTCTTCTGGCAGGATTTGGTGTTCATTTTGGACAGATGATTGACGGATGGACGGACTGCTGGAAGACTGGGGACTGTGTATTCATGGACTTTTGGCAGGACTATTGGATGTTCCTGGTTCAGGTGCTGCTGGTCTCTTCATCTGTAGTCTCTGCTTGGCTTCTGGTCTTTCGTGGAGATGCCGGTGACGGAGCATACTTTCCCTTCTATTAAAATACTGACCACAAACGGGACAGGTAATCGCATAGCTGTGGGTCGCTTCATGTCTGTTTCTGGTGTCAGCTCGGCTAACGTCTTTGGCACATACCGCACAGGAATAGGTCTGTGAAGAATCTACATGGGTGTTCATATGCCTAGTCAGGCTTCTCTTCCCTGTAAAATGTTTTCTAATGAGTGTGTGGTTGATATACCAAACCAGTCTTTAATTATAAATAACAAAATCATACACTGTGTATCGGATAGACAATTTTCTGTTGTTTTCAGAATTTCGGTAGAAAAGAATGTTACCATTCCTGCAGGTTGTGAGTCCATAGTTTATACAAAACCAATAGGGGATAAACCTCCTCCCGGAGCAAATTTTATTGTGGATGAAAGCAGTCAAGCTTTGAAAAATAAGGGCATCATGACAGCTAAAACTCTTTATTAAATGAGGGATGAAAGGCTACCATTGAGGGTTATTAATGTTACCGACCAACCACTTACCTTGTATAAAAACATGTGTGCTAGCACAGCCGATCATATTTCTGAAAATGATATTATAGATGCTTTATCTAGTGTAACAAGGACCCTAGACCCAATGCCTGACCACTTGAAACTGATAGCTGATAAATGTGAAGCAAATTTAACCAAAAGTGAATACCAAACTGTGCAGAGTCTTTTGAAAAAGAACTCGGCTATTTTTGCTGATTCAAAGAATGACCTGGGGCATACCAATATTGTTCAACATACAATTAATACAGGGAATGCGATGCCTGTAAAACAAAACCCCGGACGGATCCCCTTAGCCCAGAGAAAAGAGGTAGAAGATGAAATCCAGAGAATGCTGGATAATAATATTATTCATGTGTCCCAATCTCCCTGGAGCTCCCCAATTGTAGTTGTTAAGAAAAAGGACAACTCTATTGGGTTGTGTATTGATTATAGGAAAGTTAATAGTGTAACAATCAAAGATTCCTACCCTTTACCAAGGATAGATGATTGTCTGGATTCACTAAGGAGAAACATTTGGTTCAGTACCATTGATCTTGCTAGCGGATATCACCAGCTCAGTGTTGACCCTCATGATGCCCCTAAAACAACTTTTGTTACTAGTAAAGGTATATTTGAATTTTATCGTATACCTTTTGGGATGTGCAATGCCGGAGTTACATTTTCCCAACTTATGGAACACATACTATCCGGTTACAATGGGAAACGTGTGTTGTTTATTTAGATGACATTATTGTTTATTCACGTTCATTTTAGGAGCACATGACCAGGCTCCAAGATGTTTTCACCCGTATTAGTAATGCAGGCCTTAAAATTGCCCCAAAGAAATGTTTCTTATTTCAAAGAAAGGTCTCTTTCCTTGGACATGTCGTTAATAGTGAGGGAATATCACCTGACCCTGTAAAAATTGAAGCGATTAAAACTTGGCCCACTCCAACCAATGTCAAGGAAGTGCGCAGCCTGTTAGGCAGCTGCTCGTATCATCGAAAATTTATTCAGGATTTTGCCAAAATAGCTAGACCTTTACACCGTTTAACTGAAAAGAATCTTTTATTCAGATGGACTACAGATTGTGAACATGCATTTAGCATTTTAAAGAATGCATTAACTACCAGTCCCATTTTAACATACCCCAATATGGAAAAAGAATTCATCCTAGATACCGATGCCAGTGGCACGAGAGTGGGTGCTGTATTGTCCTAAATTAGTGATTCTGGGGTAGAATGTGTAATTGCTTATTTTAGCAAAGCATTGTCCAAAACCGAAAGACAATATTGTGTAACTAAGAGAGAGCTTTTGGCAATTGTCCTTGCGGTGAAACATTTTCACCATTATTTATATGGAACCAAATTTATGGTACGAACTGACCATGGGGCACTTAACTGGCTACAAAACTTCAAAAATCCTGAAGGCCAATTGCCACGATGGCTCGAAATTCTTGGGACCTATGATTTCATTATTAAACATCGGGCTGGTTTAAAGCATAGTAATGCTGACGGTTTGTCCCGTCGACCATGCAATGATTGTAGCCACTGCAAAAGAAAAGAAACCTTGGAGGAAATATCGCAAAATGAGAACCCCACGCTTAGAAGCATATATATATGCACTGATGATGAAATCGAGCCTACCACACTTTCAACAAACTGGGTAAATGCCAAAACCGTAGAGCAATTACAGCAAGCTCAACTTAATGACCCTGTTATAAAGATAGTTCATGAATGGAAACAAAATAGTGAAAAACCAAAATGGGCTCATATTTCCCACCTAAGTAAAGACCATATATCTCATTGGAGACAATGGGATAGACTTGTTTTAAAATAGGGAGTCCTTTATAGACAGTGGGTTGATAATACCACAGGAGAAATTAAATTACAATATGTTTTACCCATTGTTTTTAGAGACGAGGTTCTACAGTTATTACACAATAACCAAACAGAAGGGCACTTGGCTTATAAACGTACCATGTCTCGTGTCAGACCAATATTTTACTGGGCTGGGTATACTTTATTTACCGAAAGGTGGTGCAAACAATGCAAGCAATGCCAAAAACGGAATATGCAAAACCCCAAAACAAGGGCTGAAATGAAACTATATGTGGTTGGTGAACCCTTAGAGAGAGTAGCACTTGATATTCGCGGACCTGTACCCAAAACCCATGATGGTAATAAATATATCCTAGCTATAACAGATTACTTCACTCGATTTGCCGAGGCATATAGCCTACCTGATATTGAAGCCAAAACTGTAGCTAATAAGCTGGTCACAGAATTCATATGAAGGTATGGTGTACCTTTACAGATACACTCAGACCAAGGGGCTCAGTTTACTTCCGAGTTATTCACTGAAATGTGTAAAAAGTTGAAAATAGACAAAACTAGAAACAGCCCATTCCACCCCCAGAGTTCAGGTTTAGTCGAGAGGCTCAATAGAACCATTGAAGAAATGATAAGCAAATTTGTGTCCGAAAACCAAAAGGATTGGGATCAGTACCTTCCTTTCCTTATGATTGCGTACATGAAACCCTAGGAGAGTCTCCAGGATTTATGATGTTTGGTCGTGAAGTCCAATTACCTATTGACCTTATTTTTGGGGGTCTAAATACCCCTAGTGTATCTAAACCAGTACCCGACTATGTTAAAACTTTAACTGATCGCCTGGAAAAAGTGCATACCACAGTCCTTGACAGACTAGAGAATGTTGCTGAACGTCAGAAACGACGTTATGATTTAACCTGTTCCCCCATAAATTATAAAGTGGGTGGTGCTGTTTTGTTGAATGACTCTAGGAAATATAAAGGAAGATCTAAAAAGTTTCAAATGAAGTGGACTGGACCTTATACTGTAATACACGTTATGTCCAATGTCCTCTATCAAATACAAGAGGGACCCAAGTCCGTACCTAAAATAGTCCATGTAAATAGGCTAAAACCTTATCTAGGGACAATGATAAAATGGTACCAGCCAAAGGAGGGACCGTCCTTTAATACCAGAAGTAAAACCCAATTTTAATCTTTACCAGTATAAACTGACCTGTAAATGTTGGACGGACCGGACAGTGTTATGCGTAGTTTTATATTATTTTATTTGTATGTTAAGATACCAAGAACATAATTTGTTAGTTCATGGTATATTTGTGTATATGTTCCGATATCGAGAACATATTATTAGTTCATAACATATTTTTGCATATGTTCCGATACCATGATAGGTTCAACCGATTATAATGTTGAATATTCTGATAATGTCGCATGATATTAGAATAGCACCTTTGCATAAGTAGCTAGTGGCTACTATTTCAGTGAAAAATGTGCGTAATATTTCTATAACGATATGGAAATAGAAGCGCCTTTGCATTTCGTCCATGGCCAGGATGCCAGGGACATTGATTTCATGTGGTTAAACAATTAAATGCGAATAATAGTGCTATGTCATATATAATGGCTATATATGCTTATGACATGTTTATTGTTGCTGATGTGGTGAAGCAACTCACCAAACAAGTTTATCTGATTAACCAGTGTAATTGGTAGCTGGTAAACCTAGCACTGTCAACAAGTTTGACATTGCTCTTATATAAATGTGAAGAAACCGACGTGAAGGATAGGTGCATACACAGTTTTTGTGTCGTTTTAGGAACAAGTTACCTATACTACACACATTTTTGAAGTTTGTCAGGTCGCAAACTACAAAGACCAGTGATCTTTATGTCACATAACCAGCTGATGATGAAACTTTCATTAGCACATCGTTATTCTATATAATGCGGAATTATTGTGCTTATTTTGATGGATTGTATGTTATGTTACCAATGACTGATTGTTGTTCTTCTACTTGTAACATTTACAACATAATGTGTTGATATTGCCATCATAATACCAGTGAGGAACCATCACATGCTAACTATTCATAATGATAGTGTGTCATTTATGACAAGTTTGTGCAGTTGACAATATATATTTATGAGATTTACATTTCATATTTTTCAGAAATGAGTTCATCAGGACCACATATGGGTATATATGACTTTCAATGTGATGATTGTGGAAGGAGCTTCCCAAGGCAGAGCCAGCTTAACAGGCACATCAGAATCAGCCATGAGAGTACAGGCACAGTGAGCTGTCGTTGGTGCCCCTACACCAAGTCTTCATCAGAGGCATACCGTGTAAGGAAGCACGAATTGATACATCAGAAGTACATGAGATTGATCCCTGAGCAGACTCCACAGCGCCAGGAACAGCTGAAGTCAGCCGTATATGTAAATAAGCCCCAGGCAACAACTACTTCAACAACAGGACCTTGGGATACTGACCCTACACGACAGCTGACACAGATGCTGGACGAGTCCATGCCAGACTTTGCTGACCTCTTGAGAATGGAACCTCGTACGCCATCCCCAATGAGGCAGCTCTGTGAGCCTGAAGTGCAATTACCAGAAGACGTTGCAATACGGTCAGACCAGCTGTTCAGCAGATACATACCAACATCACCAGTGAGTTCTGCTGAAAGCCACTTCACTTCTGAGTCTCCAGCACCTGTGTCACCACCTTCTAACCATCCTTTAGTATCTGAATCTGAAGCCATGAACCTTTCATTTGTTTCTTCTATGTCTGCTCAGGAATCAGTCTGGCCAACTACACCAGTACTACCAAACACTTCAGTCTCTCCAGCAACATTATTATCACCAGCTATGTTAGCCTTGCCATCACCAATTTCATCAGTATCATCTCTTTCATCAACTAGTCAACTTACCTGCATGGCAATAGATCTCTCCGTCAGAACTTCAGCTCCAATTTCAACTTCAGTCTCTATTACACCTGCTTCCGCAACACTTACCACTGACAACCAGCAACAGCCACTAGATTTAACAACTAGGAAACATGAAACCCGAATTATTCCAACTACGTCTCTAAATGCCGAAATCGATTGTACCAAACCAACCAACATTTGGAAAAAACCAGTACCAATTACCATTGACAATCCCAAGAAAATATATGAACACTGTTGCTTAGATCCGCGTACATTCTTTGCCGGAGCGCCGACATCTGATCTGAAACATCCCCTGGCAAAAACATTACAACATCAAGTCAATCTCTGTAGATCGAGACAGAAGTGTAATTATACAAGACACCTTACTCCCCTAGGAACCAAAACCATCATGAAGGAAGAGCGTTGTACTTTTCCAGACGGAACCATCCTAGAACTTATGGACACCTGGAACAGCAGCACCATCACCGAGGAATAGTTTTTGTTTTTCGTAGGTATAGGTAGGTTTTCTGCTAGGTATGTGTTCCTTCCCTTTTTAGTTCGAGGACGAACTCTTTTCCCGGGGTTGGGGGTGGTGTTACGGTTAGGGTATAGGCATTAAGTGCTAAGGTTATTTGTATGTTATTCCCACATAGTATATTTTATTTCTAGTCAACATGGCACTCATTTTTCTTGTTATTTGTGTAATTTATACACACCGTGTTCGTCGTGCCATTTGACAATGTTCGCGTTAATGGACATTATTAACTTTATATATATTTTATTGCAGGTATCGCAGTCGCGCTATTATTGTATGTATTATTGTTATTAATGCATTTTTATCTTGGGAATTGTTAGGCAATGAGTTCCTCTTCACTGTTTGACCAGGGGGGTCCGACCATGTTCCCAGCCTTAGTTATCCGTCATACGTTCATGCCTCCTTTCATTTACCTGTTACATTTATTCACGTTAGGTGTATTTATTGTAACTGGGGTTCATATTCATTAGGAATATCCTTATTATCCCCGTATCTCCCATTTTCCCCTCTCATCCTATGTGTCCAGAGCGGAAATGAATTATATATTTTCCAACAATATACGTATATTGTATCTATCGTAGAATGTCAAAAGCCCCAAATAAACTGTCAAATTGTCTAAAAAGAGCAGAAAAAGCTACGTTCTTATTGTTTTTGATTGTGTCCGCGCTTATAAACTTAAAAGCATAAATGCTGTTACTGTGTCTTGCCGTCGCTCAACATGAATCAGGTACCAGAAAACTATATATTGGTCAATAACCAAATGTAGCGAAAAATACCCGGTCAATGCAACTGCTCAAATAGAACAGGTGTAGGATAAAAAAAAACAATAACGGGACGTCGAAGAAATACTATTGAAACATCTTATGTTTCAATCTTGCGATTACCTTAATTTTATTTGTATTAGCTTCAGACGATTTGATTGGTGCATTTATATTATATTGTAAAATTCAAGAATGTCGTTTGACAGTAGAAACAACCAAATGGCGACAAGCTTCCAGTATCCATCTCTACCTGAAATGCAAATAAAACAAAATTAGAATTTCGTAACAAAATGTACAATTAAAATATTAAACAGCGTACGTATGCCATGTCTTGGACTGTTTTTTGTAATATATACTGAACAACCAAACAGTTGCATACTAAAGGTTCATTATAACACTTATCAAACTCAAAGGGTACACTCGATATGCCAATTTGAGTGAGTGAGTGAGTGAGTGAGTGAGTGAGTGAGTGAGTGAGTGAGTGAGTGAGTGAGTGAGTGAGTGAGTGAGTGAGTGAGTGGGTGGGTGGGTGAGTGAGTGAGTGAGTGATAGTTGCTTAACGCCAATTGAGCATTTTTATTAGCTATATCATGGTGAAAACAAGTTAATTTTCAATGAGATGATGTCCGCTTTGTTCTAGACCAACACGCTGAGTTGGATTTTTATAGTGCTAGCTCACTGAAACAACAGTCCGCGGGTAGATATGTCGTTCCACTCGGACACGGTATTCTGATCCCGAGCCAACCAGTCTTTGCTCTTACTCCTTTATGCTTCGTGTTTAGCGGAGAAGCAACAAATACCAATTTTATATTCGTTGGTTTGAATCCGCGGTTCGAATCCACAATCTATCGCACTCGATGTGAGCACGCTGACCATTACGCTACCGATGCGGTTCCCAATTTTTATTTTATTTTATCTTTTTTTAATCAAAATTTCTTAGTGTCCTTCAATACATTATTTAAAAACAAAAATTAATCCAAAAACAATAAGAGTTACTTGATATCTATATAAGATGATGTTTTTACATAGACATCTTACACGTCTAATAATGAGTGGTAAAGTTTCCGGTTTTGCATGATTCCACATCATTTTTAACCAGGTTCAAACTAGCGACCAATTTCTAGCGACCAATAAAGCGATATGTCTAAAAACCAAAAACATAAATAAGAGTAAAATTTACTTTTAAAGATTACTAGCGACCAATAACAAATATATAAATGTAAATGCATATTGAACACAATGAATCGACATCTGGGCATACAGGAAATATGTTTAGAGCCTCCGCCCAAACAATACAAATTTAACATTTGACACCCGACTGTGGAACTTAGGCACAGAACCCCACACAGGCACTGAGGTGAGCGAAAGACCGGGTGATATATTTTACGTTTTATTTCACATGTTCTCCCGAACATAAAATGTTTCTTTTCTTTACTTAAATAACGAAGACATAAATATTTCTCGAATGGCGAGTTTACAAAAACACTTTAAATAAACACAGAATAAAAAATAATCTACTTTCATGTAAACCGGTAAATAAATTTGGACAGGGTTTTGTCAAACAATATAAAGTCATCAGAATCCGGTTCACATGAAGACATCTCATCAATCTAAAAATAGTAATTATATAACATTAGAAAAATATAACAGTATGTTTTATGAACAAAATAAACAAAGCCTAAATCCCGCATGTGCGTGTCACATTTATTTAATAAATAATATTTTTCTACATTTATTCATTTTTACATTGTGTATTTAAAGGTGTCAAATCACCAATTTAATTCACCAATCAGAGCTTAGAACATATACAAAAGTTTTCCTTTTTAAAGAAAAAAGTTCCTTTCGCTTTGTTATATTTTGATAAAAATAAAATAAATGGAAGAAAAGTATAAACAATGGCAGTTGCAGGCAAATATGTCAGGATTTTGTTTAGTTACATTTAGTTGTATTGGAATCCTTTATTGAGGTCTTGATGAATAACCCATTAATAAGAAAATTCGGGCAATGGCGTTGCTATTTGTAGACTAGGGAATATCCCAGAACATGGCACTACTGCAAATCAAAGTTGATATTTGACACCCTGCTTCTGATGAGGTGCAGAAACCCACCCAGGCACATAAGTCAGTTAAAGGCCCGGGCAATACCTTCGACTTAAACACCAAGTGGGCAAGAACTTTGCCGTTCTTCATATATTTTTATTGGAAATGGATAGAGACCCCCCCCTTCCACAAAAAAATTCAAATATCAAAGTTGATATTTGACACCTTGCTGTGGATTTGAGGTGCAGAAATCCAGCCAGGCACTTACGTTAGTTAAAGGCCCGGGCAATACCTTTGACTTAAACCCCAAGTGGACAAGACATTTGCCGTCCTTCATATATTTTTATTGAAAATTCATAGAGATCCCCCTTCCACAAAGACAATTCAAGTATCAAAGTTGATATTTGACACCCTGCTGTGGGCTTGAGGTGCAGAAACCCACCCAGGCACTTAAGTTAGTTAAAAGCCCGGTAAAAACCATTGACTTAAGCCCCAAGTGGGCAAGAAGTTTTCCGTCCTTCCTATATTTTTATTGGAAATTTATATAGACCCCCCCTTTCACAAAAAAAATTCAAATATCAAAGTTGATATTTGACACCCTGCTGTGGATTTGAGGTGCAGAAATCCACCCAGGCACTTAAGTCAGCTAAAGGCCCAGGTAATATCTTTAATATAAGCCCCAAGGTGGCAAGAATTTTGCCGTCCTTCATATAGTTTATTGAAAATTTATAGAGACCCCCCTTTCACAAAAAAAATTCAAATATCAAAGTTGATATTTAACACCTTGATGTGGGCTTGAGGTGCAGAAACCCAGTCAGGCACTTAAGTCAGTTAAAGGCCCAGGCAATACCTTTGTTTTATGCTCCAAGTGGGAAAGAACTTTGCCGTCCTTCGATATTTTCCCATGGGTTATTTATAGGGTCCCCCCAAATCCAAATATCAAAGTAGTATATCAGGACAGGTCAAGGCATATTTCGGGGGAGGAAAACGGAGCGGATCCTAGATTTGAAGTGACGTTACTGGAAGCGGCCCTGACCGGAAATGACGACACATGAAGTCACGTGACCAGAAGTCATATCCGGAAATATTATCTGCGGATGCCCGAAAGTGCATTACCCGCCATTTTTTCTTACTATTGTAGTAGTAAAAAATGTATCATTGCGCATGACCGGAAGTAGCATGGATACCGGAAGTGACGTGACCAAAAGTGGGTGATTCCCCTTGGGGTGTGATCTTATTTGTTCGAAGTGGTGTGTAGTACTCCAAGGGTGTTTTATATCACGTCCGCGTTCTCACAGTGGTATTTCTACAAAATTTCCTTAGAGTCAAAGGAATGAAATGTTACATTTGATCCCCTACGTCACCCAATAGAAGGTCACTCTGCATTTATCCAGTCTTGTGACTGGCTCTATATAGAGGTTGCATTAACCTTTTTTTTCTTTTTCTTTTCTTGTATTGGTTGAATCGCAGTATTCCCCTCGTGAGATGGCGTCGATGTATATAGAGATCCAGTGTTGTCCCATTTGATGGTCTGGATCGGTATATCACACAAGGGCCGAAGGTACGTTTAATAGTCAGGGTAATCTGTTTCTGGCATAGATCCCCTTAAACATCGGTCTGGAGTGGGGATGTTTTTCAATAGAGTGTCAATCTCTAGCGTATTCATTATGCACTGTAGTCAAACAAGACGTGTCTGTTTCTATCGATTTCGATTACATTGTCAAATTCTCCATACAGGACGACGTTGATGGTCCCTGCCAGAGCTTCGGCGAAATGAATCTCCACACGTAAACTGCCCTGCTTTATCAATTGAAAGGTTCCCACTTCCGACATATCCGGAGTCAGATCGAATCAAAATAAGTTGCTTCCTTTAGCCTATTCCTCTCTGGAGATGATATTTCCTTCGTCTTGATACATCTGTTCCGTACTGGTATATAGTCCCATATAACTGCGAATATAACCTGCGTTTTCAAAGTCGGATTGTAACGGTTTGGCGGCAATCTGTCGTCCGTTCACGTTCAGTGCCACAAAACTGATCTTGAAGTGTTTAAATTCGAAAGGGTTTTTCGTAATAGTCCCCTTTAAGGCATCACTGTCTACACAACCAATCACCATTCTTTTCGGCAACTATCCCAAAAACATGTTGTCCTGGACGCAATTCATGTTGCCATGGGGAACCGTATCTACTTTGACTTCTACACGTCGGATGGGATATTTTCAGCTGGTCTTTTCCAAAGCATTGACGTGACAAATTCTGACTTAACTGTACATTTCTCACAAATAAAGCGAGATCCTTGATTTTGATCTTATAGTTGTCGGCATCGGCCATTAGGGCGGGCACGTCTCGACTTCGCCGTAATTTGATTTTTAGATCGACGTGATTCAGTAAATATTTCTCTTGACAAAATAAATCCATATGTAGTTTCCCATCATCTGTACATACTTGCTTTTGGGCCGTCAATGCTTTCCAGGACGTGAAGCCTTTGTTATCGGTTGTTCTCTTATCTTGATGTCCCGGTGTATCCTTGTACCACATGACTCCTGTTAATTGAGATGCTTTGGCAGCTGGGCCATAGCTGAGTAATGTTTCTATGTAAGCTCTGTAAGGGTACAAGCTAGTCGGTGGTGAAACCAGTTTTTCGTTGAGGCTAACACCGACATCACTAAAGAGGGAATGCATTCATAAGCTCACAGGTCTAACGTCCGCTCCTCCATCCAATGCAATATCGTCGTCATCCACGATCTGTGCTTCCACAAACAGGTAAGTATTAGCCAAGTCGATGTAGTCGTCCCCCGCCACACTGACGGTAAATTCGTAAGGTCCTTGATCCGTCAGAGCCGATGTCAATCCTGTCTTCCTCCAATACAAATAAGCCACACTGGTCTGTGTAGGTGGAACTTAAAAATCAATCCAGTTCTGATTTCGTGTATTCGCATGCGTTGGAATGTACAAGTGCCATTCATATCCGAAAATGTCATTCGATGTGTTTCGTTGCTTGGTCTTCCGACGTCTGGTCTTTTCTTGCTTGGCAGGTCTTTTTATAGCTCGTTGTCCTAGGGATCCTACAGTGTTCATAGCTTTCTGGTGTAAGTTTTGTCCTGTTGATTTCAATCGTGATTTTGCTGCCTGTTTGATATTTCTTCCTCGTACGACATCTCCCCAATATTTAATCTCGTTTTTAAAGCCTCGCGTCCTAGGGTCTTTGCTCTTTTTTCAACAAAGACATGGCTGCTTTAAAGAGTCCACCAAAGATACTTCCAAGTTCATGTCCTCTTTTATATCGTTTTCCCGCAAATACCGGATATCCTTTTCCGGCTTGGTGTATGCAATAATCGTGATAAGCTTTCATATCGTAACGATGAGTTAGTTTCTTTCTAGACATAATTCTTTTCGTGTTCTACAATGAAGTGTCACCACCACTCGTCCTCTTTCGAATGGCACAATAGAACCCGTGTCGTCCCTTATATATATTTCCACGGTCTGAAATCGTTGGTGCAACAGGGAACAGTACTGTATCGGATCAAACACTCGGTTTATCATTTCTCCGTCTCTTCATTCCACCGGTACGATTCTCAATAACGGTATTTGGGCATCTTCCACCATTCTCGGTTCCACCAAGGGACAATACACGTACAGAGAATTTAGTCCTTTCTTGACGTCAGCTACCCAATCTGAAGCATACTCCCCCGTCGGGAATATAGCTTGGCTGCATCCTAACATGGCTTGTAATAAAGGACTGATGATGATTTGACAATATTTTTTTCACTTTCATATCGATTTGATGATTTATTTCGTTGAAACCCATGTCGAATATATTCTTGAGTTCCTTCCTGTGCTTTATCCCCTCGATCGGGAATCCTTTTGGCCGAGTAATAGTACCCATCCGGTAACAAGACCGCCTTGTAAAGGTAAACTTTCAACCAGGCTTCGTTATTCTTGACGTTATACCAAATGTGAGGATACTGTAGCTCTGCCAATCCGATTTCCCATGCTTCGTACAGATCCGTTATTTTCGGTAATTTCGTCGTGTAATGAGTCAACGTATTGTTCGCAAAGTAATTCATGGAACTGTTACTAGGCAGAGTTAGGTAAAACATGCTTCGTCTTGATCGTGGGGATAGGTAACAGGTATCCCAGACAACTGCTCAACAAGGCCGTCCACAAGGTACTGTTCTCCGATTCAATCGTCAAGTTGTAAATGCTGACTACGATCACCGTGCACAGGATGAGTACCTGACACAAAAATACGACCTCCGAACGTGGAGTCTTCTTTCCACAAGTCACACAAGATGATACACTGTCCGTGTCACTCGGTGTCATTCACAAGACTGATACTTCAAACCGCGACGCCTCGCTTTTGTAGGTCCTGGTTAAAGATGCAGTTGTTGAAGGACTCTGGATATCCGAGCCACTAGACTAGATACTGAACTCTTCGTCCCTTTTTTCTTTTTTTAAAAATGGTTTCAATCTTGTATACGCCGTCTGTCTTAATGACTTTCTGTAATTCTTCGGCATAGAATGTTCCTTCCAGAATTTCACCGTGGTCGTCTTTGACTAAGTATACCGGGGGTCTGGTTTCGATACATTTCACTACCGTAAACAATTCTTCAGTCCAGTTGGGTAAATATCCTTTCTTGAAATTACTCTTGGCTTTGCTGAGTCGCACTCTATCTCCGGGAGAAAATTTGCACGATTTTTGTGTGTCCCTTTCTTCCATATAACCTCTTGGACACCGTTGTTTGGTTAGTCCACGTGACTTCTGCAGGTGGTATGCCTATGGTTCTGTGAACGATGTGGTTATAAAATGCGACCATCTCAGATAGAACGTCTACGTCGGTTAGCGTTTCTCTGTGTATGAACTACTTCCACATCTTGGTTTTCAATGTTCTGTTAAAACGTTCAACGATACTGGCTTTGGTCTCCCCCGTTGTAAGTGGTAAAGAATTGCACTTCGTGTTCTTTGAGAAACGTTTGAAATACTCTGTTGATAAATTCAGTTCCTATGTCTGTCTGTAAACGTATCGGACACCGCTCCGATTTGAAAATGACCTGAAAGGCATCTTTTAAAGTCTTTCCCGTCTTGAATTTCAATGGAACGACCCATGCATATCGGGATAACACGTCTATACATGTCAACAAGTACTTGAATCCTTTGTTGTAAGAAGACAATTTTGCCAGATCCACTAAATCCGCCAGCCACTGGTGGTCAATTCCATAGACTACAACGCGTCTCCTGGAAAATTGTCGTCTAGTTGGTTTATGCAAAGTTTACGTGTCCGGAGACTGTATCCATTCTCTGACTTGTTTCTTCGTATAACCTTTCCGCTTAAATTTACTCAATCCTCCATAACTGGTGGGAGCTAAAAGGCTGTAATAGGTGGACTCCATGTTTACTAATGCCCCTTCGTGGTATCAACCTCTGTTTTAAAAGTCCTTCTGGTTCTTGGTGCTTTGGGGGAGTACGGTCTAATAGGAGAGGGACTCTGTTGTCGTTTGCGAGATCTCGGTGTTCTTTTGGTCTTTGTGATGTATCTCCAGCGGTGCTCGTGACCAATCAAATCTTGTGGAACATTTGCTTCTCGTAAGGCTTCTCCGAATGTTTCCCAACCTTGTGGGTTGAAATATGTCCTTTTGCTCATCACGTCGTTGACTAAATCCACCACGTTGCTTCCTTGAACAGTTTGTATTTCAGTTCCCTTTTAACGTTCCAGCTATTGTTGGGACTGCTCTTAATTTTTTTTAACAAGAGTTGTTCCTTGGCCTTCATTGTTTTTGGTACGCTTTCCAAAATTTCGTTGTCGATCAGGTCCTGTTTCACGGGTCCAGGTGCAACTGCCACGGGTCTGGGTCTGTAATCGTCGTAGACGTTCAAATATCGAGTGAACGATTGGTTGTATAGCTTGAGACGTTCGTCTGCCGACAGGTCTTCTCTTTCTAGTATGGTTTGCATCTTCTTATCCAAGTTGTCCATGACTTTCACGCGTTTGTTCCACTGGAGGTTTTGGGCGCTCTTGAGTCTGGTAGTATCTATTTATTAAGGTTAGTTCCTTCATTGAAATAATGTAGAGAGTAACGTGCTACTACCGATGCAATCGGTGCTAGTAATGATCCCAAAAGTCTGTAAGATCGCTTTCTTCTTTTTGAGAGACCGACGTTTTCGTCAATGCTCTCAGTCCGGTCTTATTTCTCTTGAGTTTTTCCTTCTGCAGTTTAGTTAATGGGACGTTGTCTTTTATAATAGTATCGGCACATTCACACAGACAGTCGACGAGACTACGATCGGCTTTGGTTATGAGGTGTGTACGAATACACGGTTTCGTTTTTTGTAAGTATACTATATCACTGGCGTGCTTTTGCAAGCGCTGAGAGACCATGTTATTCCCTCAGCGTCTGATGCAAGAGTTTTTCTCTTGGATCTAAATTATCCAGATCCGGTGCACCTTGTTGAAATTCTATCCCTTCTACGGTTCCATACAACGTGTGATATTCACCATAACACCATAAGATCCGATATGGCTTGGGAGTCATCATGTGTTTGATATTGTGAAACGAACCACCGGACAAACATTGATTTTCCACTGCCTGTAGGTCCGGTGTCGTAGAGTAAACCTTCCCCCCTCGGAATATTTGCAATAGAGTAAACCTTCCCCCGGATACTTTAATATATAGTAACTATTCTCCCGGGGGACAATTTACTATATAGCAAACAACATTCCCCCATCAATAGCCGATCACCCCCCCCCCCGGATATTTTGCTATATAGTAAATGTCCCCCCTTAATCAGGATAATTACCATTGATTCGGAATTATTCACCTTAATCGTGTTAATTTTAATTGTTATATACCATTAATTATATTCGGTTATGATTAAAAGGTAAAAAATGCACTTGCATTGCATTAAAAAAATGTACGGATCCATTTTGCAGTATTTGAAAATATTGACAGTAGGTAGGAAGGTTTAGTTGCGGAATAAAAACTATATAGTAAACGTTCCCCCATGGGGGAAGGTTTACTTAATAGGAAATCTTCCGGAGGGTTAATCTACTATGGGGGAAGGTTTACTCTATGACACCGGCAATCACACTGGTAAACGGATGGACCCATGGCATGAAATGATCAGGATCGTATCCGTCTAGAACACAAAACAAAAACGGATTATTGGTTTTCAAAATATAATAGGGTTCTTCTTCATTACTCTGTGAATTTTGCTAGTGCTGCGGCGACGGCGGCATATATCCCTGTGTTAGCGGCGGTGTATATCCCTCTGTCAGCGGCGGCGGCATATATCCCTCTGTCAGCGGCGGCGGCGGCGCATACCACTCGTTCAGTGGCGGCGGCGGTGTATATCCCTCTGTCTGTGGGACTGCATCTCTTCTCTTTAGACTTGTGATTACGTGTTTGTTCCTATAATGTCGCAACATGACATCTTTTCTCGAACATCTCAGTTTACATACGGGACAACTTTTATCATCCATCTGCTCTGTTGGACAGACATTCGTAAAATGATTTTTCATCTCAAGTATTTCCACATATATAAATGTGTCTATAAGTGGGTTTTGGGGGAACTTATAGACACATTTATATATTTGGATTTGGAGAGGGTCCTATAAATAACCCATGAAAAAAAATCGAAGGACGGCACAGTTGTTTCCTACGTGGGGTTTAGATCAAATGTATTGCCCATGCCTTTAACTGACTTAAGTGCCTGGGTGGGTTTCTGCACCTCAAGCCCACAGCAGGGTGTCAAATATCAACTTTGATATTTGAACTGTTATACCCCCACTCGTAGAGGGGATGTTATATTGCAATCACTTTATCCGTCTGTCCGTTCGTCCGTCCGTCCGTCCGTCCGTCCGTCCGTTCACACTTTCGTAACATATATCTCAGCTTCTATTTGAAGAACTGATTTTATATTTGATATATGGCTTTGGCATGGTGATTTGTACCGTGTCTCCCCTTTCCAGGTTAACAGCACATCTACTTCCTTTTTACTGTGCGACTTAAAATTTGTCATGGTTGCTGTAATGAAAACTTTCGTGACAGTTACATAAGCTTCTACTGTAAGAAATGATTTGATATTTGATATATGGCTTTGGCATGGTCACTTGTACCTTGTCTCCCCTTTCCATGTTTACCGAACATCTACTTCCTGTTTACTGTGCGACTTACAAATGAACGAGTGGGGGTATTCTTAGCACGACGTAGCGTGCAACATCTTGTTTTTGTGGCAAGGAGGGTCTCTATAAATTTCCAATAGAAATATATGAAGAACGGCAAACTTCTTGCCTAATTAGGGTTTAAATCAAAGGTATTGTCCGGGCCTTTAATTAACTTAAGTGGCCCGGTGGGTCTCTGCACCTCAAGTCCACAGCAGGGTGTCAAATATCAACTTTGGTATTTCAAATTTTTTTCTGGAAAGGGGTTCTCTACAAATTTCCAATAAAAATATATGAAGTACGGCAAAGTTGATATTTGATTTTTTTATACCCGCACTCATAGAGAGGGAGCTATATTGCAATCACTTTGTCCGTCCGTCCGTCCGTCCGTCCGTTTACACTTCCGTAACAAATATCTCAGTTTCTACTGGAAGAAGTGATTTTATATTTGATATATGGCTTTGGCATGGTGACTTGTACAGTGTCTCCCCTTTCCATGTTTACCACACATCTACTTCCTATTTACTGTGCAACTTACAATTGTACGAGTGAGGGTATTCTTAGCACGACCTAGCCTGCAACATCTTGTTTTTGTTGAAAGGGGGTCTCTATAAATTTCCAATAAAATATATGAAGGGCGGCAAAGTTCTTGCCCACTTGGGGTTTAGATCAAAGGTATTGCCCGGGCCTTTAACTGACTTAAGTGCCTGACTGGGTTTCTCCACCTCAAGCCCACAGCAGGGTGTCAAATATCAACTTTGATATTTGAATTTATTTGTGGAAAGGGGGGTCTCTATAAATTTGCAATAACAATATATGAAGGAAGGCAAAGTTCTTGCCCATTTGGGGTTTAAATCAAAGGTATTGCCTGTTCCTTTAACTGACTTAAGTGCCTGGGTGGGTTTCTGTACCTCAAGTCCACAGCAGAGTGTCAAATATCAACATTGATATTTGATTTTTTATACCCACACTCATAGAGAGGGGGCTATATTGCAATCACTTTGTCCGTCCGTCCGTCCGTTCACACTTCCATAACAGATATCTCAGCTTCTACTGGAAGAAATGATTTTATATTTGATATATGGCTTTGGCATGGTGACTTGTACCGTGTCTCCCTTTCCATGTTTACCGCACATCTACTTCCTGTTTACTGTGCAACTTACAATTGTACGAGTGAGGGTATTCTTAGCACGACCTAGCCTGCAACATCTTGTTTTTGTTGAAAGGGGGTCTCTATAAATTTGCAATAACAATATATGAAGGACGGCAAAGTTCTTGCCCATTTGGGGTTTAATTCAAAGGTATTGCCTGTTCCTTTAACTGACTGGACGGGGGATCTCTATAAATTAAAAAAAATATATATGAAGGATCTTAAAAATCATGACCATTTTGTCGAAGGTGAATTTGGCGAATGCCAATTCTGCACAAACCGTTTTGTATTTCTTTCTTTTAATGTTATACAAAGCATCCACATGTAAAATATTTTGACTATGTGCTGTTGTTTTTTTTCACAATTTTTATTCCTTTAAGACGTGTTTTTTGTTCTTTTTATCAATTTGCAAGTCGAAAACACCCTTGACAAGTTTTATAATGAACCTTAAATAAAGTTTTAAAAGGAAACATCTTTTTTACGCTATTCTTTCAATTTTGTACATTGACAAAATCGTCTCTATAAATTTCCAATAAAAATATATGAAGGACGGCAAAGTTCTTGCCCAATTGGGGATTAAGTCAAAGATATTGCCCAGGCCTTTAAATGACTTAAGTGCCTGGGTGGGTTTCTGCACCTCAAGCCCACAGCAGGGTGTCACAATTCAAATTTGATATTTGATTTTTTTTTGTGGGAGGGGGGTCTCTATAAATTTCCAAAAAAAATATATGAAGGACGGCAAAGTTCTTGCCCACCTGGGGTTTGAGTCAAAGGTATTTACCGGGTCTTTAACTGACTTAAGTGCCTGGGTGGGCTTCTGCACCTCAAGCCCACAGCAGGGTGTCAAATATCAAAGTTAAATACAATTTTGGGACTGAACCGGAAAGTCATTGTTGACAAAGCCGGAACGAATGTACGTAAGTAAGCATTGTAAGTCTAATATATATATATATATATTTATTTGGAAAAACTACCAATTTACAATGGGTCAACCACCACCGGGGTGGCAGTGGTTGCGTCCAAGATATGCTTACATACAATAAAACTGTATACAGTACATACTAAAAATAATATATACAGTCAAATGACACACAATTTCAGTTTAACATGTCTCTCATTCTGTTAAGATTGTATTTAGTATATGTAAAACACAAACTGATTTGTAGAAAAAGCTGTTACAAACACACATCACATAAAATTTCCATAAACAATTTTCTAGTAAAATATCAAATAAAAACCCTATTGAGAATTATCATCTAACATTTTTAGATAAAAAAACAAATATAATAACATACAATTATAGTAAAATATATATTATGGCACTTAGTCATTCGGCGATTTGGGACCTTAGCATAAAAATATTGTACAAAAATTTCTTACATAGTTTATCTATTTCATCTCCTATAAAATTAGAGAAATTATATCCCAAATCACCGATGAAAAACATCATTATATCATGTGCCGGCAATCCAGTGAAGTTAACATTTACGTTTTGTCCACGAAATAGGGTTGCTATGTCCATGTTTAACTCATTTCTCAAATTAGTATATGCATCACATTCAAGAAGCACGTGATACACATTTTCTTCATAATTGTTTGTACATATTGTACATTGTTTTAGATACTTAAGAATATGATGAGTTGGCTTAAGATTTCTAGACAAATATACACCTAAATATTTGTAATTATCGGTTTCATCAATTTTGTCATTACCGAGATACCATTTCCTGTTCTTGTCAATGCGTTGACCTACCACTACAACCTTTGTTGATTGGTTAAATTTTAGATTCCACTTGAAAGCAAAATCATGGGCAATTTTTACCATTTTCCGGAGGTCGGATTCAGATTCTGCGACATCATCTGCGTACATCAGGGCATTTATTATTTTGGACGAAAGAGAGACTCATATGTTCTCTTTTTCAAGCATATCTGAAAGGTCCTTCATCAAAATTGAGAATACATCCCTGTTTTACTCCAAAGTTTCGATTGAACCATTCAGATTTATACGATTCAAAAATTACTTTTTTATCTACATTACTGTAAATTTCTTTTAAGAGACGTCCTATTTTTCCCTGTGCCCCATTTTTCCATAATAAGCAAAAAAGGCCGTCACACCTAACTCTATCAAATGCCTTCGATAGATCAAGAAAAGCTTTATAAGTTTTTAGCTTAGATGACTTTCTTTGGGAGCATACACCGTTTAATGTGAATAAGTGGTCCTCGGGACGTCTGTTTTTTCTAAAGGCACATACATTTTGTACACGTTTGAGGTCAGGGCAATACCTCTATTGTTAGTTAGATCATAAATAGATGCGGACTTATGAATTGGCATAATGATACCTTTTTGCCAATCGGATGGGGTCTGTTCAAGATCACTTATGGTTATGAACATATTTGTAAGAGAGGTAATCATGATATCACCACCGAATTTTAGAAACTCGTTTGTAATTCCGTCAAGACCGACCGCTTTGCCAGATGTCAATGAAACACTATAGTTCGTTGAACAATATCGGCTTGTATATTCAGAGAAAATATATTTTTGTCGGAATTTTATCGTTTTGTGCTTGGGAAGGAATGTTTTAACATAATTCGTATGGGTTTCATTTTAATGAATCGGGACTCTCCCAATATCGCCAAAATGTTTTATAAGATATTTTTCAATGTTGACATTTTTGTCTATAGTAGTTGTTTTATCGACCGGATCTATAACTATTCATGGTAGCACACCAGTGCAAATTTTCTTTTATCTAGGCATTACAAAGTGTTTGTGTACTTTAATTACACATATAGACTACTTTTATAGATTTATTTGATGATTTCAAGCTCATTATTAGCATTTGTCATTGTTTATGTCCATCATTTTATCCAGATCTGAGTAATCGATGAAGTTAACCACAGAAGCATAGGTAAGAACAAACAAAAATAATCGACCGATAACGTCATCTTCTGGAATCAAGATATAATAATACTATTTGTACGAACTTGACCTCAAATGAGATCTTTTCATTGGCTATAGTCGGCATTTTAACAGTCGATGTGTATACAGAAAATCTGTTTTATGATGAGAAAATCTTTTAAAAGCCGTAGTTATGAATGAAATTTATAGTAATTAGCAACGCCTCCAAGCAGTTAAGCAAATTCTTTTTATTAATAGCTGCATTATGAATGAAGTTTATAGTAATTAGCCACGCCTCCAAGCAGTTAAACAAATTATTTTATTTATAGCTACACAAAAATATCAATAAACACACAGATCAACTTATATCGGTCAACGCATTGGGTTTAGCACACAAACAATACAATTTTATGCAATCAAGTTCGCACAAAAATATTATCAGCCTTAAAATGGGAGAGATTGACATTTAAAATGTAGTGAATCAGTAGTAAAGTAATAAGGATTCTGCAGATGTGGCTTAGTGGTTTCTGCTGTTCCATTGTAATGTGGTTGTGTAAGGATGACATCACAAGTGGTATTGATTTTTTGATGTTTTATCGCGACCATCTGTCTTTTTATGAATGAAGTTATTTTAATGAAGTATTGACCCGTGTGACGAGTTTATCTGTCTTTCTTATGAATGAAGATATTTTAATGAAGTATTGATCCGTTTTACTGTGACGAGTTTTCAATTGGAGAATTAAGTATCACATTATATCTACAAGTCAACTATGTAAAACCTGTGTGTTCCCAGAAAGAAATATTTCCCCGTTATTTATTCAACGCACCATTCAGAATGAACCAGAAACCGTTGCAGATAGAGGACCTCCCTACGAATGCTATTTTTTTTCAATGTTCTCTCGGAATTAAAGTTTACATCTATACAGTTGGAAGATCTGCTTTGTAGGAGGTGATTGGGAAACTGATTGTTGTTAAGTCATCTACAGACCCTGGATCGTTTAACTTAACAGATATTTCGTATTGTTTGCGTTTTTTGTTCGTTTCGTTTACGTGTATCGTTCGTTCGTCTTTCGATTTCCGTTCGTTTGCGTTTCGTGCGTGTAATTTGTTCTTTCGTTTCGTGTATCGTTCGCCAGTTTAATTAGACGAACACACGAAACGAAATACGAACGAACGATACACGAAACGAACGATACACGAAAAGAACAATACACGATACACGAAAAGAACGCACGCTACGGTTTTCAGTTTAAAATAATTACTACAATTTCAATCTTACTATTACCAAAAAAAAATGAATTAAAGTGTAAAAAAAAATTTACATATACAAACATGTATTTCCTTTATTTACATGTACCAGTAATTTTGTACAATAAGGGGAAACATATTTAATAATTGCATTTTTTCTATAATTTACTCTAGGACAAATAAACAAGAAATCAGCTACATGTATGTAAACAAACGCCTCTGGCAGTTTCACCTGGAAAATACATGCACTGCAGGTGTGAAACGTCAACTCTTACATTTGTAATTTCATTCTAATTAACAATTATATGACCTTTGAAGCCACACGCCTCTCGGACAGCTTAACCGAGAAAATAACTGAAACACCTATGTCTGGTTGGAATTGTCAATTCAGAATCCGAATAATTATAAATATAAATTATGTATAATTATATAAATATAAATTATGTATAATTATATAATTAAATAAATATAAATTATGTATAATTATATAATTAAATAAATATAAATTCTGTTTAATTATATAAATTGAAATGCATATTTGGAAGTCCAATATATGAGATTTAAAATGTAATCATAAATATAATTATTAAACACATTGGTAATAAAAACTATTTAATATAAATTGTATTATCCACTTTACCGACTAATTTATCATTTATATATATAACTTGCTTATAAATATAAGATTACAGAAGTTAATCACATCAATTTGCACGAAACTTTTTCAAATAATAACACGATACTATTCGTGTATCGTGCGTTCGTTTCGTGTATCGTTCGTTTGTTTCCTGTATCGTGCGTTCGCTTTGTGCATCGTGCGTTCGTTTCCTGTATCGTGCGTTTGTTTCGTGTATCGTACGTTCGTTTCGTGTATCGTGCGTTTGTTTCGTGTATCGTGCGTTCGTTTCATATATCGTGCGTTTTTCGTGTCGTTCGTGTGAAGCGTTCGTTCGTTTTTCGTTCGTTTCGCTTGCGTTTTTCGTTCCTTTGCGTTTCTTGCGTAGTGTAAACTTATATGATCCAGGATCTGTACCATCATACAATGGATATAGAAACTAACACAGCAGCTAGAAATGCTTTTTCTTCGTTTTTCTCACAAGGCAAAAGTGAATATTTAACACCTCTCTTTAAGCCAAAACATCAGACTTTTCGTTATTGCATTAAAAAGAAAAGAAACATTTCAAAACTGGTCCTCACAAATGGTTCAAAATCCACTAGATCTTGCACGAAACGTTTTTTTTATTTTTTATTCCGGTGTGGGTGATTGTACCACTTGTTTTTATTTTGGCGTGTCATTAAAGCAGTGGGGTAGAGACGACTACATTGAAACTGAACATTTGAAATGGGAACCGACGTGCGTTTTTGCAAAGATGATTTCCAGTAAAAGCAGTGATTGTGAAGTATTATGTTGTTAAAATGTTTGCCTCTTTCTCAAGAGAACAACATTTGTATTAACCGTAAATGGAAAAGAGGTGACGTCATAAAGTACATACAATCTCTATACCATTGTTAGCTATCCTTGAAAAGGAATAAAGACATCGAATATTAAGCATGTCTTCTGAAGATATGAAAACGCAAAGCTTATTAATGAACATATATTCAATTTAATTTCAACATATTTTATTCATAAATAAATGAAATGGATTGGATAGCAGGCAATATCCTATATAAATCCCCTCCATACACAAGGCAATAGCAACAATCAACAATGCATGCAGTTAATACTTACAATACACAATATAGAATTTAATACTCAAAGGGAAATAACTAGAGTAAACGATAGCAATCAGAAATCTCATATATTTAGTTATTGATAAGTAATTAACATTGATTATATTTGATCGATAATTTGATTGACATGAGATCTATTTTTTTTTTTTTTAATACACTTAGTTGCTATCTAAAAGTGTTACCAGTGTACGATGTTGCTAGATTTAAAATGTATTACCTCTCGATCTAATTTAAATACTTATTTCATTTCAGAAAAATTGTAATAGCATGCAGTAGGTAAACATAGTATAAATATGAGATTTGTGACATTTCACTTCCATAAAGAATGTTTCGAATAGTAAATTCTATGTTAAGTTCATTAAAGGAATCAACAAGTTGTTGCCTATGAATATTATATAAAGGGCAGTGCATAAAATAATGGGAGGGGCTTTCACAGTAATCATTGCAATGTGGGAAAGGTGGTCTGTCAAATAAGTGATGTTGCTGCAAATGTAGATTTAGATTGCTAGCATCATTCCTCTTCTGATAGTGTATGATATTTTCTTTTCTGTCACCTATATGAACATATTTAGGTGAGGCTTTTGTACCAGAGCTCAGTCTTGTCTTAAATATATTAAGAGAAGGACTGGACTTTGTTGATGCAGGCAGACTATTCCAGGGTCGCAACATACTAAGGATGAAACTTTTGCTATATGAGACAGTATTACAAAAGGGTAGTCTAAAATTATCCCCCGATATTTGTTGTCGTAGATTATAATCGTGAATCGTGAATATTTTCTGTGTATGGTTGGATCATGTCATACATATAGTCCGGAGTCCATTTATTATTTTATAGAGTAAAATCAACTTTTGCTTCTCTCTTCTTTTGTAAAGGGATTCCCATGCAAGTTTACTATATAATTTAGATCTGGATTAATTTACTCTTAACCGTGTAATTATTCTGCCTGCCTCAACCTGAACACTTTCCAATAAATTAGCTTCATTTTGGGTACAATTGTCCCAAATTACATTTCCATATTCTAGAATAGGTCGGGTAAATGACAAATATATATTAATCAATACATTTCTGTCAACTTGATATTTGAGCATTCTAAGAATGTTCAGTCTGTCACATGCTTTCTACTAAATTTTACTTGCATAATCACCCCATTTACAATTACTTTGGAGATCCAGATCTAGATGACAGTGAGTATTAACATCTGTCACTCTGTTGTCCATATCCCCGGAGTAAACTGGGGGGTTATTTATATTTCGTCTAGTAAATAAAACTGATTCAGGTTTGTTAGAATTAAGTTTGATAGCTCAGTTTTGTGAGCAGTTATGAATATGAGACAAGTCTGTCGAAAGAATATCTGCAGCTTCTATATAATTTTGTTCATCGACTATTACATAGAAAGATGTATCATCGGCAAAGAGTTTGATATTACAATCAAGATCATCAACAATATCGTTTATGTATATAAGGAACAGGAAAGGTCACAACACGGACCATTGGGGAACCCCAGCATCAATTTCCTCCCACCCAGATGAGAATCCATCTAAGACCACTTTTTGTTTCCTATCATTCAAATAATCTGTAACCCAACTTAGTAAATTTCCATCAATACCAATCTTGCGTAATTTGTATAAAAGTCCTGTATGCCAAACCCTATCAAATGCTTTAAAAATATCACAAAATATAAACCTTATGTCTTTGCCAATATCAAGGTTACTGATAATAGTGTTGTAAATATATACAAGTTGATTTACTGTAGAATCTTTTAGTTGGAATCCTGACTGGTGTTTTGTAATAATATGATGCTCTTATACATAGTTATGCATATGTTTCACAATTATTTTTTCCATCATCTTACACAGAACACAAGTAAGGGCAATAGGTCGAAAGTTTGTAATGTGGGATGCAGTCCCTTTATTTTTGTACGCAGGGTTTACGTGTGAGCGTTTCCAAATATATGGAAGTTGTCCACATTGCAATGAATGATTAAATAATAATGTAAGGGGGAAACATGGCACTGAGAAACACTGCGTAAAATCCTGGGTGCAACACCATCACGGCTGCTTGGTTTGGAATTATTCAGTATTTCTTATTGGTCTTTTACTTCTTGTTCAGTAATCAATAAATCAGGACAAATATTGTCACGGGCAAAGTCTTCATTCGGGAGATTTGGTTCATTTTCAATATTTGAAATATCAGCAAAGTACTTATTAAGAATATCACATTTCTCTGAGAGATGGATTATTATTCTACCTTCATGTTTTATAGGGGGTGAAACTTTATTACACTTCTTTAGTTTACAAACTGATTTGGCAATTCTCCACCATTTGCCTGGTGGGATACTTTTGTCTATTAATTGAGAAGTAAGTTTATTTTTATATTCAGTTTTGGCTTCTCTTACCAATCTTATTACGTCATTTCGCAAATGTCTATATTGTGACCAATGATCTGGGTTATTGGTAGACTTAGCTCTATAATGAATGCAATTTCTCCTTCGAATCGCCTTCCTTATAGAGCTATTTATAAACGGTTTATCATCTGGTCAAATAACTACAGTTTTTGTAGGTATGTGTTTATCACACGCCTCATTTAAAATATAAAAGAAATTGGAGTAGTTCTCATTGACAGTTTAATTTTCAAAGAGAATACTCCAATTCTTGCCTTCCATTTCATGGATTATAGAATTATAATCAGCCTGATCATATTTTCTAATTGTGCGTTTATACCACTGCTCTTTACTCATTTTGATATTAATGTCTACATTGACTGGGCAGTGGTCACTACAAAAGTTTGGGGAAACTTTAATATTAAGTATAAGATTTGATCTGTTTGTAATAAATAAATCGATACATGTAGCTGATGCATGGGTAATACGTGTTGGCTCCCACACAACATTCTCCAAGTTTAGACGTGTGAGAATATTTTCAAAGTGCCCACACTGATTACCCAATATATCAATGTTTAAATCACCTCAAAGTATTACAGGAATATTCAAATCCAATATAGGCTGGATATTTTTTCCAATTTCCACCAATATGACACATCTGAATGTGGGGGTCTATAAATAACTCCAACCATCGCTTTTAAATTATTTATGATAACTTCTAGGCAAAGGATTTCAATTTCACTAGTGTGAAATTCAGGCTTTTCACATATATAAATATTAGTTTTGGCGAAAATTGCCACCCCGCCACCGTGGTGGTTCCTGTCAACACGTATTGGGTTTTGGAAACCCCTTAGATGGATATCCTCATTGTCAATATCCTGACTTAAATGTGTTTCTGATACAAGTATGATATCATTATTTGACATTTATAATTCAATCAAGTCAATTTTTGGCCATAAACTGCATGCATTAATATATGCAATTTTTAGTGAATCATTTTTTCAAATTAGGTTTGCCCGATACAATATATGGAGCAAGGTTAGATTCAATATTTCCTATTAATAGAATGTAGTACAATACAGTTTGTTTATAGTGCGAGTTATTTTGACAATAAAAGAGATTTCTAATTTTTGTTTTACCATTTTTTTTACAGCATTTTGTCCATCATATTCGATGGCCGACCCTTTGTAGTATCTGTTCATGAGAGAACTAGTCATTGGTGTCTGAAATAAACATCAGAACTTCGCTGCACTGGGGGCGGCCATCTTGTGCTAATAAAAATACTGACATGACCTTGACCAAGTAGATTGCATATATCACATGACTCAAAAAATCATAATTAGTTTGAAATGAAAAATAACGAACGAAAAAGTATTCTGAAGAATTGAGAATGCAAACAAAGAAATACACAGAAATATAAAAAATTAATATAATACACATGCATAAAGATAAATGATAGATAAGGGGAAAATCAATTAAGGTACTCCATATAGCTTCTATTTATAGAATATTAAATTCCAACTTTTCCCATTGATTAAATTTGACTTGTTTATTAATATCAGAGATATCTCTCTAGTAATATTATTAATAGAGTGTAAATTTATTTAAACTAACACAGGAGTAACCAGTATAAATTGGAATTTCCCTGAAAACGGTAAACATTTATATATGAATATGACAAAATAGTTTATTACTTACAAATATTATTAATAGGCTGAGGGTAAATTTGTTTAAAGTAACACAGAAGTAAACAGTATAAATTGGAATTTCCCTGAAAACTTAAACATTCACAAACAATTTAAGTTTATTATGGTATCATTTTTTTTGGGTTTGTTTTTTACATTGTCCGACGTATTAATTACTGTAGATGAAAGGAGTTCAATTTCTTCACCCCTTTCACAGTTCCCCCGTTGTTTACTGTACAATGTTCAAGATTGGAATGAACCTGGACTTCTGTTACAGTTACGGCGTTATTCTTGGACTTGTGAGCTGGTTATTGTTCGTTTGGCTTTGGTTTCTGCCCAGTTTTGAATGGTTTAGGAACCGATGTATTTGGAGCAAATGTGATCGGCAATTGACTTTCCCGTTTACATACTTTCACTGGATTGTGGGTAATTCATGGTGGCGGTGCTTTTCAACATCTCCTGAAAGTTTACAAGAATTTCAAGAAATCCAACGGAAATAAGTCAATATATACCTAGACACTTAGCAAAAACACTTATCAAACACAAAATAACATATTGCTAAACGATATATACCTCACACTAATTCCGAGATTTTAATCTCGTGACAACGGCGTGGTCTGGGCGCCATATTTGAAATTTTTTATCCGAACACAACAAAACTTTTTCTTACCTCGTATTTCATGAAGAGTCGTTAAAAGAATATGTCATCAGATGTGAAATAAAGTGAGACACAACTTATTAACATTTTTAGTTAAATTCTACCAGAAAATACCGGTGCCCTGCCCGTCCCCTCCCCCTTATCTCTCCCGGTTACCCCTGTGCTGTCTATGTCCAACAAGAAGCTTACGGACTTTCTTCAGTTGGAAAGAAAGCCAACACAAGGCCAGAGAACATCGGCTGCAGCAGTTATATCTGACAGTAAAGGCAACTACCTAAAGCGACAAATTGTTCGAGCAGAAGACCGTGCAATTTACTGGTGGTGTCAAGCAGGTGACAATATCGAAAAACGACTGCGCTGGCTGAGACGAAACATACAGGATAAGGTCAATGAGCTAGGGAGCATACATTTCTATATTTGGCTGGGTACCTGCAATTTAACTACAAAAGACAAAAGTGTGTACATATCCTTAGCATTTACTGAAACCAATGAAGCTGTAGAAGTAATTACAAATCAGTTCAAGCAATTTATAGACTTAGTGAACCAGTATCCAAACTGTAAATTAACATTCTTAGAAGTGCCACACTACTCAATCGCCCGCTGGAACACCACAAGGGGTCATCGTCAGCCAGAAGTGTTTGCAACACAAGATAATACCATCCATGAACAAATAGAGGCGATCAACCAAGTCATACATACACTGAATATAGAGCAAGGGGTGAGGTCCCCTCTCTTGACTGTACATCTCAGAGCAGGAAAACAGGTAAAAAGAGGGAAAAATAAACCAAAGAAAGACATAATTAACTTTAACCTTCTAAACGACGGGATACACCCATCTCCATTACTGGCAAAAGTGTGGCTCAAAGAAATCTCTATGAGAATAAGCGTAGACTGCTATCAATAAATACCAACTGACAATTACTATTTTCTATCTGTATGCTACAGGAGGCATGGGATGTCCAAGGCACACTGTACAACAATAGATTAGAATCAAAAGTTTAATCAGTAGCAACGAAAAACTATTACGCAATGGATCTGCGAAAATGCAATAAACAATATGTTGTTGGAGTAGAGAGCACAGCTATGGATTACACCCTTAATATTAATAGAGCTTTAAAGAAGAAACTAAAAGCAACACAAAGAAATCGCACACTGCAGTATAAATATACTGGAGGAGGAATCGTCATAACAGCTGATGCAGCAAGTTTCGAATTATTTAAAATGGCGGCAATTGCATATTATGAGAAGCCCAGCCCTGATGGAACACCCGCCCATATACAAACTAATGTAGATGGAACAGGTAGAGCAGTGGTCCAATATACGATTAAAATCCGAAAACCAACTAGTGCACCATATACCATCATCATTTATACCACACAAAGCAGAATTCTAGTGAATGGCGAAGGATGCGATACATTTGTACAAACGGATATTCGAATATACAGTCAATAATTGTACGAGAAGCAACAAATATCAATCTTGATTTGGAACTTCTAAACCAACAACTACAAGAACAACTGAGCCAGCTTATAAATGGAACTCCAACAAAATGTAATAGTGCTAACATTCAATGTCCAAAATGCGGGAAATCATGTAGGACAAGAAGTACATATTGCACTACGGGCAATCATTGGGTACATTATAAGTGCCAAAAGCTAACACCAGCTGAAATCATGCAAATCGAAGATACTGATGACACAGCAAGTGACTACACATGTAAAATTTGTGGAACAGACCTCTAACAGATTACGGATGATACAAAGAGTGAAGAGACACTTGCAAAATCGTTACTATTAGAGGAGAATGAAACAAGAACTGACGAAGTAATACAATCTGAGGAGCAGGAACAACAGCTGCAGTGTATCAAATGTGATAAAACAATGAAACGAATCGAAACGCCATATGTATAGTATGTGATAATCAATGCCATACTCATTGCATGGAATACATAAACGGAGAACCAATGTGTTATGCATGTAAGGCCATGGGCATACAAGAAGAACAAACTAGCTGTTAAACCATCTCTACAACTGAAAGTGCCAAACTGCATGAACAGTTACAATACCAGAATATCGCACAGCAAACTATCCGAAAAGATTCTATAGCACAACAAAAGCAAGTCCCATCACAAACCTCAGTACGAACAGATGAGAAAGCAGCGGCAAACATGCCTGGTGATACTGACAGTACAGCAAAGCATAGAGAACTAAAGTATAACGAACTAAGAGCAAAAGAGACGAAATTAAAGAAAATGGAAGAAGTAATAAAACAAAAAGAAAAGGCAGCTCAGGAGGTGATTAACAACAGAACAAAACTTGAATCAAGATGTCAAGAGTTAGAATTGAGGAACTACGATCTAGAACAAACAGTGAAAACTCTAATAAAAAGAATAGAAAGCCTAGAACTAACAAACATACACGACAACCGCCCAGAAACCAACAAAGGCAACAGTGGGACAAAAAGCAATGCAAACTTCTCTCATAATAACGACAGCATGGCAGACTACTTCAACCAGAGGTTCATACGTATGCACCAGAAGCTAACAGACGTAGTGTTTGACAATATAGAAAAGCATATCGACAGGATGACCAGTGGAGAAACATACATAAGTAACCAAAACAGTAATGAAGAAGAGCAAACGCAAGGTCATAATAATGAAGTAAAACCCTGCTCTCAGACAGAACCACAATCGTCCGGAAGAATGTACAACGACAGCTTGGCCACATCTAAGGACAATGGAGCCTATGTGGCAGGGCATCCGCTGTTCTATGGAAAACCAAACCCTCAAGCAGCAAAGGTAACAGCCTCACAAACAAGTTATCAACCCATCCAACGTACTATAACTCGACCAATATGTACGGAATCCGCCACTTCATCCAGGTCAAACTACTAGAATAGTACCTAGGGAAGGTAAATTTCAAAAANAAAATACTTACAACATTAATCATGTAAAACTTCTGTGTACTCGAGTCTTGACGTAACTTTTATCATACATCGCCATGTTTTTGTACAGGTATATTGTCAAATGCAAGCGCAAAATGATCACGATTTCCGGAAAAGTAGCATAAGCCCCGCCTCTTGTAAACAGATTGACAGTTCACCAAGAATCAAGATGCTTGAAAATTGTTACGTCTGTTTCTATAAATTTATAAATGGCATTATTTCGTATTTACTATTCTTTCATAACGAACATATAATTATTTAATATTCAGTACGACAGAGTATAGATTTATTAAAGTCGTACAACAATGGTATTCAAAAAACAGACGTCTGCGTCATGAAAATATTACATTGTCATAAAATGTCATAAATTTATGTTGCAAAAAAAAGGCCTGCCTTAACATGACTGCGCATCGAAATGAAAAAAAAAAAATATAATCCCTTACACTCAATGAACAATTGAAGACAAATGTCGCAATAAGGTCTCCCTCAAAAGATCTTTACGTAAATTAACATTGTTTCGTTATGGTACGGGAAAATACGTTGGTTAGTTGTCGTGAAATCTATATTATAACCAAACATTTTCGGGAATGATGTATGACAGGTTCTCTTGTACCAATGTATCTCAATTTGTGTTTGATTGGATAACAATATGACTGTCAATACAATATCTTATTCTCATCACCATATACATATGTACAGAGAAACATTATATATACAATATATACAATCTATACAAACAAAATTTAATTTAATCAAATTTAGTCAGGAGGACTCACTCTTTTATTGACAATTTTGATGAATTTACGCAAACTTATAAGTTTCTACTTATATTTGGATGACATAATTTCTTTAAAACAAAAAATGTTAGGCTTTCTGTGCACATTTTTCTTATTATAAGTTTTCTGTCAAAGTAAGGGCAATATTCTTGTTTCTGATTAGCCAATTTAAAGCAATCTTCGATTGGGAAAGATCAGATCTTAAAAAGATTATATTTGCTACGATCAAATAAAAACATGGCCGCCATAGGCATTTACTGTTTTTATTTGAAACATTTACTGCATGTGGAATTACTAAACTTTCAATTTTATTTGTTTTGACGAAAAAAATCTTTCAAAGTGTTAAACGATTTGAACTCAGCTTTAACAAATACAATTTGATTGAAATGGTAACAATACTCATACAGAATGTTTTTAATTTTATTTTCTTTTCAACAATTTCTAATAAAAAATCTTGTTGAAAACTGCACTTGAATTTCTATGATATATCTTGAAGATACTGTGATGATATATAGAATCTAACAGCGGGGGAGTACACGATAGGGAAATATTCGACACCCGAGGCTTGCCGAGTTAGAGAACGATTGAAATATTACCAAAGGTTTCGGAGATTTCCCTATCTTGTACTTTTTCCGGTGTTTAATTTAATTTTTCACTAAACACCTTTGTTTTGTTTACATTCCATTAAACGTTTTCCCGCAAAATTGCTTTCCGTTGCTGAAGTAAATTGTCGATTTATCAACAACAAAAATCTATGAAAATTAAAAGCTTGCTAAAAGAAGACATACATGAAGATTTAAATGCAGATAACAATATTTATAAGTTTATAAAGAAAGGCATACAAATTGTATTTCATAACATCCAACATATCTTGCCCAAACTTGATGAAATTAAAGCAAACTGTTCACTTTTAAATATGAATGAAAAACTTGACATTTTTGGCCTTAGTGAAACTTTTTTAAGTTCTACCAATTGCAAAGATAAATCCCACGAATTAATATTGAATGACTATGCATACCCTTCCCGCAAAGATCGAATAAGAATGGGGGGGGGAGGGCTTATTAGTATATTTTAAATCGGGGATCAATTATGAAAGAAAAAAAAACAATATAGAATCGAGCTCAGTTGAATCAATGTGGTTCGAAATATTTCCAAAACATGAAAAATCATTTTTAATTCATGTTTATAGACCACCTGATAGTCCGTCGATTTGGTATGAAAAGTTCGAAAAGGAAATCACCAATGCTTCCATCATGAATAAGGAAATACTATTTTAGGGGATTTAAACATTGATTACATAAAACACGTTCCTACATCTTGGGAAAGCGTTTTAACTACACATGGATATTTTTCAGATGATAACTGAACCAACACGAGTCACAGCAACTAATGTCACACTAATTGATCACATTTACACCACAAATCCTGAAAACTTTATTGATATTAAAGTTTCATGCTATGCTATAAGTGATCACTATCCTATATGTTGTAAAAAAAATCTAAATCCTGTCAAAATAGTAAAACACAAAACCATAAAACCATTTCATAAAGAAATTTCAAGGATTTTGATAATAATAAATTTTTAGAAGACCTATGTAAGCAACATTTTGATAATATAGGAAACATTAATGATACAAGTAAGGCTCTTGAAACATGGTATTCTATCTTTCTTGAAATTCTGAATAAACATGCACCAGAAGTTCAAATATGTATCAAAAAACAAAAACAACCCGATTGGTTCAATGATGAAATATGTCAATCTAGAAAACAAAGAGACTATTATGGAACATTTCTCAAAATAAAAATAATATAGAAACAAAGCTACTTCTCTCACACGTAATAGCAAGACAAGGCTATTTAAAAATGCTATTGAGAAAGACAAAAATATGAAATATTTGTGGAATCATCTGAAAGACCTCAATTCTAATTCAACATCAAATCAAATTAAAGAAATTTCTGATGAACGTAAAACATTGACTTACCTATCAGACATATGTAATTACCTAAATAAGCATTTTACATCTATAGCAAATAAGTTTATAACTTTCCCTAGTACTGATTATAAATATGAAACACTTGGCTCCTTTGTAAAGAATAAAGTACCAGATTCTGAAAATGTTTACATTAAAGCAACAAATGAAGATGAGGTTTTTAAATTGCTTTGCAGCCTTGACCCATCAAAGTCTATTGGCCCAGATGGTATTGGGTCAAAAATGTTAAAACTTCCTGCCCCAATTATAAAAAAAAAATCACTTACCTACATTCTAAATCAAAGCATCTTATCGGGATGCTTTCCTGACCAGTTAAAAAAGCAAGAGTTACCCCATTTTTTAAAGATGGTTTTGCCGACGATACAAATAATTACAGGCCCATTTCTATTTTGCTTGTTATTTTCATGTGAGCAATACATGATCATTCCTCCTTATTAGATTGATATATTGTTGTATCTACAGATGACATCGTATGACTGTCAGCCCATTACTACTACATTGATCAATACGCACTTCACAATGCAATTAGAAAAACAACTACGCAAATGGACTAGTAAACTACTTTCTGTTCGGCTCTATATACGATAGATATTCAGGACAATGCATTATATTAGAATGACATGTCTGCATTAGGACTGTTGTTAGTAGCATATAAAAGGTTTTCAAGTCGCATTTGCGTAGGTGATGCGAGGTGGTGCTACCGAAAGTGAAATCACCGAAATCGCCCTTACCGGAAGTGACCTCGTCACCGGAAGCGTCCTTGATCGGAAGTAACGGAAGTGATTGAGTGCACATGCGCAATGACACATTTTGTACTACTATAGTACAAAATGTGTCATTGTGCATGATCGTTAGGTCTACCAGAAGTGACGTGACCCCGAAGGGTGTTCCGGAAATTCGGGTTTCCCGCCCTTTCTTCGGATGTTTTCGGATAAGTTGTGTAGTGCTCCCGCGTTCTCACTGTGTGGTATTTCTAAGAATACATTTGATCACTCAATAGAAGGTCACTCTGCATTTATCCAGGCTTGTGACTGCCTCTATATGGAGGCTGCATTAACCTTTGTTTTTTTCTTCATAACACATGTTTAACAAGTAACAAAACAAATTTCTTTACAATGATCGTCGCTTCCACGGGATTTTCTAAGAGCCTGGTGACGTCTGTCATGGTATGTTCTGCACATCGATGAATGAGGTAAAATTGCTATGATGTCCACACACGGTAGATCATTCTTCTTGTACTCGAACGGTATTGTAAGTCCAATGAAGGCAATGTTTGTTCATAAAGTTCACGTAAGCCCTTAAAAAGGGTGGTCTCCCAGTAGGGTCGTAATACTCTCCCTTTGAATTGGCGTCGATGTATATAGCGACCCTGTGTTGTCCCTTTCAATGGTCTGGATCCGTATTTCCCACAAGGGCCGAAGGTACGTTTAATAGTCTGGGTAATATGTTTCTGGCATAGACCCCCTTAAACACCGGCCTGGAGTGGGGATTTTTTTTTCAATAGAGTGTCAATCTCGAAGGTGTTCATCTAAGCACTGTAGCCAAACAAGACTTGTCTGTTTCTATCAATTTCAGTAACGTTGTAAAATTCTGCATACATGATCATATTGATGGTAGCTGTAAGGGCTTCTGCGAAATGCATCTCCACACGTAAATTACCCTGTTTTATAAGCTGAAAGACTCCAACTTCCGACCTGTCGGGTGTGAGAACGAATCCTAATAAGGTGTTTCCATTAGCGTATTCCTCTCTGGAGATGGTATTTCATTCGTCTTGATACATCTTTCCCGTACTGGTATAGAGTCCCATATAACTGCGAATATAACCTGCATTTTCAAAGTCGGGTTGTAACGGTTTTGCGGGAATCTGTCGTCGTCCATGTTCAGCGCCACACAATTGATCTTGTAGTGTTTAAAATCGGAAAGGTTTTTCGTAATAGTCCCATTTAATGCATCACTGTCCACACATCCTATGATCAATCTCTTTGGTAATTGGCCCAAAATCATGTTGTCCTGTATGCAATTCATGTTGCCACTGGCAACCGTATCTACTTTGCCTTCTATGCGTCGGATGGGGTATTTACAGCTGGTATTTTCCAAAGCTTTGACATGACCCATTCTTACGGCAGGACTTAACTGTACATTTCTCACAAATAAAGCGAGATCCTTGATTTTGATCTTATAGGTGTCGGCATCGGCCATTAGGGCGAATACGTCTCCACTTCGTCGTAATTTGATTTTCAGATCGACGTTATTCATTAAATATTTATCTTGACAAAATAAATCCAAGTGTAGTTTTCCCATCATCTGTACAGACTTGCTTTCGGCGTCAATGCTTTCCGGGACGTGAGTCCTTTGTTAGCGGTTGTTCTCTTATCTTGATGTCCCAGTGCATCCTTGTACCACATGACTCCCGTTAATTGGGATTCTTTGGCAGCTGGTCCATAGCTGAGTAATGTTTCTATGTAAGCTCTGTAAGGGTACAAGCTAGTCGGTGGTGAAACCAGTTTTTCCTTGAGGCTAACAGTGACATCACTAAAGAGGGAATGCATCCATAAGTTGACAGGTCCTACGTCCGCTCCGCCATCCATTGGACTATCGTCGTCAGCCACGATATGTGCTTCCACAAACAGGTAAGAATTAGCCAAGTCGATGTAGTCCTCACCCGCCCCACTGACGGAAGATTCGTAAGGTCCTTGATCCGTCAGAGCCGGGGTCAATCCGTTATGTTCCCAATACCCACAAGCTACCCTGGTCTGTGTAGGTGGAACTTCATATTTCGATTTGTCCCGTTGCTTGGTCTGCCGACGTCTGGTCTTTTTTTCGCTTGGCAGGTCCTTTTATAGGTCGCTGTCCTGGGGATCCTACCGTGTCCATAGCTTTCTGGAATAAGTTTTGTCTTGTTGATGTCAATCGTGATTTTGCTGCCTGTTTAATATTTCTTCCTTGTACAACATCTTCGGCAATATTTAATCCCGTTCTTAAAGCCTCGCGTCCTAGGGTCTTTGCTCCCTTTTTCAACAAAGGTATGGCCGCTTTAAAGAGTCCTCCAAATATACTGCCAAGTTCATGTCCTCTTTGATATCGTTTCCCGCAAATACCGGATATCCTTTTCCGGCTTGATGTATGTAATAATCGTGGTAAGCTTTCGTATCGCAACGATGAGTTGGTTTCATTCTAGAGAGAATTCTTTTCGTTTTCTACAGGGAAGTGTCACCACCACTCGTCCTCTTTCGAATGGCATAATATATCCCGTGCCGTCCCTAATATATATTTCCACGGTCTGAAATCATCGTTGTAATAGGGGACAGGACTGTATCGGATCAAACACTCGGGTGATCATTTTGCCGTCTCTTCCTTCCACCGGTACGATTCTCAATAACGGTACTTGGGCATCTCCAACCATTCTCGGTTCCACCAAGGGACGATACACGTACAGAGAATTTAAACCTTTCTTGACATCCGCTATCCAATCTGAAACATACTCCCCCGACGGGAATATAGCTTGTCTGAATCCTAACATGGATTGTAATAAAGGATTGATGATGACTTGACAATCTTTTTCCAATTTCATATCGATTTTATGATTGATTTAGTTGAAAACCATATGGAATTTATTCTTGAGTTCCGTCCTGTGACTTTTCCCCTCGATGGCTTTAATGATCCTTTTGGCCGAGGAATAGTACCCACCCGGTAACAAGAGCGAATGTTTTTGTAGTTCTGACTCCTTGTAAAAGTGAACCTTCAACCAGGCTTCGTTATTCTTGACGTTATACCAACTGTGAGGACACTGTATCTCTGCCAATCCGATTTCCCATGCTCCGTCCAGATCCGTTATTTTCGACAATTTCGTCGTATAATGAGTCAACGTATTGTTCAGAAAGTAATTCATGGAACTGTTACTAGGCAGAGTCAGGTGAAACATGCTTCGTCTTGATCGTGGGGCTATGTAACAGGTATCCCAGACAACTGCACAACAAGGCCATCCACAAGGTTCTCTGATTCGACCGTCAGGTTGTAAATGCTGACTACGATAACCGTGTACAGGATGAGTACCTGAGACAAAAATACGACCCCCGAACGTGAAGTCTTCTTTCCACAAGTCACACAATACGATACACTGTCCGTGTCACTCGGTGCCATTCACAAGACTGACACTTCAAACCGCGACGCCTCGCTTTTGTAGGTCCCGCTTAAAGAATCAGCTATTGAAGATATCCGGATATCCGAGCCACTTGACTAAATACTGAACTCTTCGTCCCTTTTTCTCTTTTTCAGAACGCTTTGGATCTTGTATACGTCTTCTGTCTTAATGACTTTCTGTAATTCTTCGGCATAGAATGTTCTTTCCAGAATTTCACCGGGGTCGTCTTTGACTAAGCATACCGGAGGACTGGTCTCGATACATTTTACTACCGTAAGCAATTCTTCAGTGCAGTTGGGTCACTATCGTTTCTTGAACGTAGGCCGAGCTTTGGAGAGTCGCACTCTATTTCCGGGAGAAAATTTGGACGATTTTTTGGGTCCTTTTCTTCCGTACAGCCTTTTCGCTATCGTTGTTTGGTTAGACCACGTGACTTTTGCAGGTGGTATGCCTATTGTTCTGTGAACGGTGTGGTTATAAGATGTGACCATCTCGGATAGAACGTCTACATAGGTTAAGGTTTCTCTGTGTGTGAAATACTTCCACATTTTGGTTTTCAATGTTCTGGTAAAACGTTCAACGATACTGGCTTTGGTCTCCTCGTTGTAAGTGGTAAAGAAGTGCACGTCGTGTTCCTTGAGAAACTATTGAAATACTCGCTTGGTAAATTCAGTTCCTTTGTCTGTATGTAATCCTATCGGTTGTCGACCCGACTTGAAAATGATATGGAAGGCTTCTTTTAAAGTCTTCCCCGTCTTGTCTTTCAATGGAACAACCCATCCATACGGGATAACACGTCTATACACGTCAACTTGAATCCTTTGTTGTAAGATGCTAATTTTGCCAGATCCACTAAATCCGCCAGCCATTGGTGATCTATTCCATACCCGACCACTTGACGTCTAGGAAATCTTCGTCTAGTTGGTTAATGCAAAGTGTACATGTCCTGAGACTGTAACCATTCTCTGACTTCTTTCTTCGTATGGGCCTTTCGGCTTAAATTTACTCAATCCTCCGTAACTAGCGGGAGCAACTACATTGTAATAGATCGACTCCATGTTTACAACTGACCCCTTCATGTCCTGAACCTCCGTCTTAAAAGTCGACCCAGCTCTGGACTTTTTTCCTTCTGCTTCTTGGTGTTTTGGGGGAGTACGGTCTAATAGGGGAGGGACTCTGTTGTCGTTTGCTAGATCTGGACGTTCTTTTCGTCTGAGTGATGTATGTCCAACGGTCCTCCTGACCAATCAAATTTCGTATGGCCTCTCCGAATGTTTCCCATCCTTGTGGGTTGAAATATTTCCTTTTACAAAGAACGTCGTTGACTAAATCCACCCCATTGCTTCCTTGAACGGTTTCTCTTTTGTATTCCAGTTCCCCTTTCTCGTTCCAGCTAATGTCGGGACTGGTCGTCATTTTCTTCAACAAGAGTTGTGCCTTGGCCTTCATTGTTTTTGGTACGCTTTCCAAAATTTCGTCGTCGATCAGGTCCTGTTTCACGGGTGCGGGTGCGACTGCCACGGGTCTGGGGCTGTAATCGTTATAGACGTTTAAATATCTATACAGTGATTGGCCGTATAGCTTGAGACGTTCGTCTGCCGACAGGTCTTCTCTTTCTAGTATGGTTTGCATCTTCATATCCAAGGTGTCCATGACTTTCATGCGTTGCTTCACTGGAGGTTTTTGACGCTCTTGAGTCTGGTGGTATATATTTATTAAGGTTAGTTCCTTCATTGAAATAATGTAGAGAGCAACGGTGCTACCACAGATGCAATCGGTGCTAGTAGGGATCCCAAAAATCTACCTTTCTGTAAGATCGCTTTCTTCTTTTTGAGAGAGACCGACTTTTTCGTTAGGCTCTCAATCCGGATATATTTCTCCTGAGTTTTTCCTTCTGGAGTTTTGTTAACGGGACGTTGCCTCCTAAAATATTATCGGCACACTCACAAAGACAGTCGACTAGGCTGCTATAGGCTTTGGTTATGAGGTGATTGCGAATGCACGGTGTTGCTTTGTGTAAATACACTAACACGTTGGCGTGCTTTTTCAAGCACAGAGAGACCATGCTATTTCCTCAGCATCTGATGCAAGAGTGACAAGAAACGGGGTGTAACATATTTTTTTACGACTCGACATACGTTTTCTGTTCCTCACCGGGAAAGATGAAGGTTCTCAATCTCAGGATCTCCGGCGTGTTTTGTTTCATATCGATCACCATGCAGCCGTGAGGTCTGGACGTAGCTCGGGCAAAGGCTTCCAGGAAAAATTACGTTTTCCTGGGATACATTTGGTGTGCCAAGGCTATCATCTGCGATACATCTCTCGAGTTTTTGAATAGAACCATGTAATGCGCATTGAGACTTATGGTTAAATGGTGTTTTCCTCGATGAAACAGACTATTAGCGATGTACATGACGCTGATATTTCTATGGTGACTCTTCTTCGTATACAGAGAAGCCACTCTTTGATCCGTTTCGTCCATGAGATCGTCCAAAATGATTAAAAGTTGATCTCTTGGATCTAAATTATCCAGATTAGGCAATCCTTGTTGAAAGTCCACCCCATCTACGGTTCCGTATAAAGTCTGGTATTCTCCATAACACCACAAGATCCGATCCGGTATCGTGGTCATCATGTGTCGGATATTGTGTACGAATCTCTTGACAAAGACCGATTTTCTACTGCCTAAAATATTTTGGATCGTATTTATTGGGAACGTAAAATGTGTAAGGACTGTTAGTTTGTATCATGTAATAAGGTTCTTCTTCATTAGTCTGTGAGTATTGTGGTTGTGGTGGTGGTGGTGATGTATATCCCTCTGTCTGCGGTGGTGGTGAGGGTGGACATCCCTCTGTCAGCGGCGGCGGTGGTGGTGGTGAATATCCTTCTGTCAGCGGCGGTGGTGGTGGTGAACACGGATGAGTTGTTCCATGCCTATTTATTTTATGTCTCAACATAGCGTTTTTTCTCGCACATCTCAGTTTGCATACGGAACAAGTTGTATCATCCATCTGGTCTGTTGGACAGACACTCGTAAAATGATCTTCATCTCTAGTATTTCCATATATATAAATGTGTCTATTAGTGGGTTTTGGGAACTATATCTATATGCCAAGAACGATTCTCTTACTGTATATATTGTTCGGACGTGGGCGTAAAATACATCATCCTCTTCTGATTGGTTCATTTCTTGCAATCTGATTGGTTCAATTTCCAGTGATGTGATATAACACATTTCAATCGGTTTTTGTTAAGGCCACTCTGCATTTATCCAGGCTTGTGACTGGCTCTATATAGAAGCTGCATTAACCTTTTTTTTCTCTTTTTTTATATATATATATTGTTTCATAACAATATATTATAGCAATATGTGAATAATTTTGGGGAAAATATGCATAGTTTCTAACATAACTTTCATACTTTATTATACGCATTTTCAATTGTCAGTTCTGGTTCCCTTTCTTCAAAATAAAGGTATGGTCTTTTTCGGTTCTTTCCATTCGTAAAGGTCACTCCTATTTTCGTAGGATACAATGTCCATTCTCCATTAGGCACAAAGTACTTCCTGATGTGAATTGTCAGTTGAGGGGCTATGATGATGAAGTAGACGTCTTCTCCCAGATAATATCTCCAATCCACGGATTCTCCGTCTTTCACTCGACTGATCAAATCGTCCACCACTTGCGTAGCACTGCACAAGACTTTCCATTGTGACAAAGACAAGCTGACACCATACTTGGTAGGAATCGTATCGGTTTCCCAAAATCTCAGATCCACTTTCTTACTGCCATTCCATACGGTCATTTATGCATATCTTCCACCTCCTAGGGGTACTGTGACCGGAATGTTCAATGCTTGGATTTGATCTTTCGCGACTGCTAAGGCTTCCTGTACCAGATCGCTTTGGGTCAGGGTGAACGGAATGTTCAATGCTTTGGTCTGGTCTTTTAATTTTGATTTACGTGACGACATGTTGAATGAAGTGTGAATCTCTGCTTTTTATAGAATGAAGACTTTGTATCGATGGAGTCGATTGGTTGATTCTGTTTGTATCATCCTTTTTGATTGGTTCTTTTATCATGGCTTCTGATTGGTTGGTGGACACTGGATTATGTCATCTCATTGGTCAGATTTCCTGGATGCTGATTAATCCTTCTATCACCCGATTAAAGGGTGGCCAGATGTCACAGGCTCGATCCGGATACTGTGCACAATAGGTATGTGTGAACACATACAATGCATACAATCGACCTGCATTCACAATGCCGTCTTAACACATAGTTGATACGATTCTGTGGTATACTGTTACACAGTCCATCTCGAAATGAACTCTTCACATATCAATATCAATATCTATATGTGAAGAGTTCATCATATAGAGGCTGCATTAACCTTTTTTCAATTCTGTTTTAATATATATACATTTTGTACATAGGTTATATACATAGTGTGCCTCTCACATCAAATCTCCAATGGTGCTGTAGAGACCCCATCTGCCAAGACTTTCCGTTTTGAGTAGAAGTACGAGAAGCCACTCCTCTCCTGAAAGTAGGTAAATACCTGGTTGTCCATTGAGCGGAACCCTCTGTTGGTACTGCATCCAGACTTCTTCGATAACAGAACATCCATGTACTTGCCTTTGGTGATCTGGTTGGTTCTCTTGTTGATGCCCTTGCAGCTGAACTTGTCTTCCTTCCCGAAACAGTAGTAGGTCTTACTACACAAGCCTATGTTTCCATCACTGATGTACCCTTCTTTAAACAGCCATGGTGTCCGCTTATCATCGGCTGCATGCTCTGGAGTGTCGTTCCGGGAAAACCAGTTCTTCTTCTCGATGTCATACACCTGGCGCAGGTCTGGTTTGATCACTTCTTCCAAGGTGTCAACGGACAAAGCGATGTAGGCGCTGTCAGTGTCCATGTAACAATACTGAAAATCTCGACGATCCACACAGACATCCACAAAGTCGTAGTAAAACTGCAACATCCGGAGCTTGGAATACTGGTACACGAAGCATCCAATCTGCATGGGCAGGTCCAAATGGATGGTATGCTTGCTCATCTCCAGTTCAAAGGTCTTCTCATCCTGTTGATTGCATCTCCGACAGGAAGAGTCCACCAGATGACGGCTGACCTGCTGCTCCTGACAATACAAAACATCAGAATGGCGCTCCCATACGACAAATTGCCTTCCAGTTTCTTCGTCTCTGCCACAATCTTCTTGTTGGGGTCGATATCTCCCGCTCGTATTGCATCACTGAAGTTGTCCCCGAATTTCTGGAAACAGGTTGCAGGCGTGTACTCCACCAGTTGATGTATCTTCGTCACCTTCAAACTATGCTGGACATACCACTTCAGCAAAGGTGAAATAACCATGATATTCTGGCCAAACATACTTCCAATCAGACACTTCCTCTTCTGGTTCATGATCCCTCGTTCTTCTGCAAACGTCTTCATGTGGTCTTCGATGTCATCTCTGGAAACGTGTGTGTTCTTGACGACTAGAGGCATCTCAGCAAACTTCCCTTTCAAGTGGTCAGGAACTTCCAGGTCTACTTCCAAGGCACCAAACAGCTTCTCGTTCATGACGACCTGTAGGTTGGTCTCCTCCATCATCTTAAACTGCCCATCACAAGGTCTCTGCATGTCTTTCACAAAAGCTTTCAGCACCGGGTCTTGCTTCTTTAGACGTCCCCATTCACATTCCCACATCTGCTTCACTGGATAGCCATTGTCCTGGATGTACTGTGTCTTCTCCTGGATTATCTGGTACCGTGTTTCCGTCGTCTGGTCTTTCTCATCCGTCGCTGGTTGCCGTGGTTCTGATGACAATCATGTCCATGCCAATAACATCCCTGGAATTCGTACACGGTGTTGGTCTCCTTGACGTACCCATCCACTGGAAGGCGCCGACGTCCTATCACTTTCTCTTTGTGGTTGCCCTGATGTCTGACATGGTATCCGCACTGCTGGGCTTCCCATTCCAACCATTCAATCGCCATCCGCTCATAACGTCTGGGAGTCTCTCTCCGGAACTGGTTCTCACTCTTTCGGCGTACAAAATGTCCCAGTGGCATCTCCTCCATTATGCTCCAAAGGTAGAGGGCGTTGGCATCGTATCCCATTATCTTCTTGCAGGCCTTCGGCTCCTCGTAGTCTCTGGGTCGGATGGTCGACATATCTCTCTCATGGTACCGATGAAACATGATACCTGGTCCTCCAACGATGTTGTTCTTGTACAGCTGATACAAGTCCTTGTTCTTCTCGTCCGTTATGGTGAAGTAGTCTGGTAGGTCTTGGAACATATACTTCAGAGACAAGCCTGGAACACTGATCCCGTCTTTAAAGATGTCCAAGTTCTGGTTCTGGTAGTATGGCTACATCTTGTCGATGGCTTCCAACAGGGGCTACACATCTTTGTTGTTCTACCATGTCAGGAAAACTTTCATGGTGGTCATGTTGTTGTCTTCCCATACTTTCTGGCACAGCTGGTATTCTTCGGCCGAGATGTTCTCGTTCTTCAAGGTGCTACAAAAAGCTTCGTGAGGTGGCAGCTGGCTGACATACAGTTTCTCCAACGAGGTCATCCACTAGTAAGGGAAAAACCCCTTCTCCTTCGTACATTCATAGGCTTTCAGGTACTGACTATAACTAAAACTAGGAGCCATGTAGTTGGTGATGTCCAGGAACTTCAACGCATCTGTCTTGATGCATGTGAAGTCGTTGTTTCTCTTCACGGTAAACTTGATCCTCTGGCTCTTCACCAACTCTGCAAAAAAATCCACCTTCATGGCGTTGACGTCATACCTGCCTGAGTTGAATCCCAACACTGGCAGTTCCTTCAGATGTCGTTCAAGCTGCTGGTATATCTTGAAGAGGTAGTACTTCTTCTCCTGGCGATATCTCTCTTCATCACCCACGCTGTCGTCCAAATCAGTCGAGTCTTTCCTGAATCTGCTGGAACACGTCTCCATACTTGGCCATCAGCGTCCGTTACGCCTCCTCGCTGACTTCTGTCAGGTAGCTCAAACAGGACTACATTGTCTTTCTGGTATCACCCTCCGAGATGTAGCACACTGGAACTTCATACCCAGGAACGTTGGAACACACAGACACGCTGAGTAGTACATGATGACTGGTCCACTCCAACTTCTCGGATCGTCTCATGTCTGTAGGTTGTAACATCACCTCAATGTCATAGGTAGGTCTTCTGGGACGTCGATGTCTTCCAATCGCTCGAATACGGTCTGTGGTGTATGGTACACGCCACCAGTATACTTGTAGATCACATCTCCGGTACAGATCCGTTCATGGCGGTGAAACACCCATCTGGTCTTCCATAATCTGTCACACTTGGAACACAGGAAACTGTGACTGTACTTCTCCATGTCGTTGGCGCAGCTGAAGTGGTCTTCATGCAAATTCAAATTCATGGTCTCCTGGTAACTGTAGCGGGAACGTCGTACCAATCGTGCTGCAATACCTCCCTCCTCCATCTCTTGTAGGTCGTAGACATAAACGTGTAAGCTGAACAACTGCTCTAACACCATCAAGTCGTCTAAACACACACCCTGGAAATCCTTGGAAGCCATCTGTCTGTACTGCAGGTACTGCTGGTATTACGTTTTGGCTGGGACTTATACGTTCTTCACTGGGGCTCCACTGTGTACCGCTGGGCATCTGAAGAAGCATATGTTGTCTGTATAAGGTGCATGAGATCCACCAACTAAAGCAACGACAGCTTTGTTCTTCAAAATATGGTCTGGAAGGACGACTCTGCAACCAATGGGTGTTGGATCAACTTGTTTAGGTAGAAGGTCACATTGGTCAGCAGATGAATGACCCACTTGGTATCGGGTCTCTGTTGGCGGATGTACTCCACGATGTCATGTCGTCTCAACTCCTCCAAAAACCTCTCCAAGTCTTCTTCTGTGCTAATGAGGTGTGGCGTCTCGAAGAATATGTCGTTGTTCTGGCTAGGATGGTAATACCGCAACACTCCAGTCTCGATGTTCCGTAGGATAAAACCAAAAGACAAGTTGATCTTGAAGGCTGTGGTCTGCTGTCTGTACATGGGCCGAACCATCTCTGGATAGGTGTACGCTGTCATCTCATGGAGGGTAAAACTGTATCTGTCTTGGATACTGTTGCCGGTCGCTTCCTCTGTACAGATGGACTGCCAATGTTGTCTATGCGACGCTCTGGTCTCGGGATCGTCAGGTAGAATCTCCGTGTCGGCTGCAACTCCGCTCTTTTCTTGGTGGGTCTTTGCTGGTGGTAACATGGTACGTCGCTGCTTCGGGCTGGGTCCTGGTTCAGGTGCTGCTGGTCTATTCATCGGTAGTCTCTGCTTGCCCTCTGGTCTGTCATGCTGCGGACGATGGTGTGCTAGGATGTTCAGTCTGTTAAAATACTGACCGCATACTCAAGCTGGTGCTGTGGGCCGTTTCATGTATGTTTCTGTTGTTAGCTAGGCTGAACTCTTTCCCGCATGCCTCACAGGAATAGGTCTGCCGAGACACCGTTGGATCCTTCAGATGGGTCTTCATATGTCTGTTTCTGGCATCTTCTCTGTCAAAATCTTTTCCACATACATCACAGGTAGAGGCCTCTGTTGACTGCAGATGGGTCTTCATATGGCGTAGCAGGCTTCTCTTCTCTGTAAATTCTTTGTCGCATTTCTCGCAGGAGAACATCGTAGCTATTGGGAAAGAATGAAGACGGAATCAATCACGGGCTAATATAGGAAAAGTCAGCTATTACGATGGGTGTAATAGGTTGTTCATTTTTGGAATGAGGGATCTGACTGGTTCATTTTTGCTTGTTTCTGATTGGTTGGTGATATAAAACATTTCAATCCTCTTTTGGGTTAAATAAATTCATTATTGGGGACTTCCGATCACGTGACTTCCAGTGGAAGCCCTACGGGTGAAAAGGCCCCAATAGGGCGGATATTGCGCAACTTCCGGTTGCGCATGCGCGCACCCTTACAAGGGAATCCCCTTCGGTGTCACATGACTGACGTCACTTCCGGTTAAAAGGCCCCACTAAGGCGGGAAACCCCAACTTCCGGTTGCGCATGTGCACACCCAAGTGAACCCAGTTGTTTTTTCTAGTACATGGCGTGATAAAACATTTTCCCATAGTTTTTTTCCCTTATTTTTTCAAACCGCAACGTTTGAAATATCAGTTATTACTTGCTTTTCTAGTACATTGCGTTATAAAACATATCCCCGTACTTTTTCCCGTATTTTTTCAAACCACAACCTTTGAAATATCAGTTACTTGTTTTTCTAGTACATGACGTTATAAAACATGTTCCCGTACTTTTATTCCGTATTTAAAAAAAAACGTTTATTGATAAGAAGAATAAACGTGTAAACATATCAGTCAACGACACGTCAGTGAAGGGCAAAGATTTAAGCAAATTAAATATATGCCTTTTCCATTATAAATAATACTTTGAAAGGTACTTAATAGATTTAAGCAAATTAAATATGTGCCTTTTCTATTATAAATAATCCTTTAAAAATACTTACTACTTCTGTTAACTCTGTGTAAAGATTCAATCTCTTTTTCCATCCTTGTCGAAATACTTCAACTTCTTTTCACAAATTGCACAAAACACAATGTTTCAAAAACTTCGTAACTTGTTTTCACTTCTGTTATTCTCTTTTTCAGTCTTTGTCGAAATGCAACAGCTTCTTTCACAAATTCCACAAACCGCAATTATTCAAATATTTCTTTTCCGTTTAAATACTTCGTTACTTGTTTTCCGAGTATATGACGTTATAAAACAATGCATTTTGGCGTACTTTTTTCTCGTCTTTTTTCAATTTTTAATTTTTTTAGACCTACATGTAACGTCATTTCTGGTCAAAACATCCGAAAAAAGGGCGAGAACACCAACTTCCGGTTACGCATGTACGCACCTTTCCACCCTTTCTGGGTCACGTCACTACCGGTAGCTCTGCCGGTCATGAGCAATGACACATTTTGTACTATAGTAGTATAAAATGTGTCATTGCGCATGCGCACTCGATCACTCCCGTGACTTCCGATCAGGACCACTTCCGATGACGTAGCTTCCGGTAGACCACCTCCGAAAATGCGACTTGAAAACCTCTTATATACTACTGTTGTTTTTGGTGCGCTAGTACTATTAAATTTAGTTGAATGTGTTGTTCTAGTACAAATCAGTCATGATAATCATATAAACGTAGATATATAGGAATGGGTTCTATAAACTTAGAGAGTATGTACATTCATAGTCAAAGGATTGAATTAAAGTTGTGAGTTCGAACCCCGTTCGTGGCGAGGTGTACTCGATACAACATTTTGTGATAAAGTTTGTCAGTGATTTGTGACAGGTCGGTGGTTTTCTCCGGGTACTCCGGTTTCCTCCACCAATAAAACTGAACGCAATGATATAGCTGAAATATTGCTGAAAATGGCGTTAAACACTATAAACTAAACCAAACCAAAGGATTGGAAAACCAAAACTCATCAAAGAGTAACATGTTTTCTCACAATTCTATCGATGAAAATTACTCACTTGGTGTTAAACAGCAATCATTAGCTCATTGACTCTACTAAGATACTATTTAGGCAAAGGCATTAATATTAATTCCAATGATGGACAAAAAATATAAATAAATAAATAAATAAATAAATAAATAAATAAATAAATAAATAAATAAATAAATAAATAAATAAATAAATAAATAAATAAATAAATAAATAAATAAATAAAACAAAATAATAATAATGATAAAATGCATAAAATAAAATGCATTTGGCGTGTTTTGTCTTTTCTATTTTTTGTTCTCGAAAGATATAAACAGCCGAAACAGTAAAATATATTTCATCAAATCGAATCAACAAAACATGGAACCCGCTCTCCGTTCCGCTGGTGACAAATGAACAGCAGAGGTTCATACAAATATATAAATATAAATATCTGTGGACAAGTGGACAGTCCACTCCAGATGATTTAGATACTAAGTATAATATTATATTACACACAACATATAATATAAATACGTTTTTTAAATGTATTAAATCACAACATGGAGACGTAAATATGAAATGATATCTTTCACAAACTGAAAATACATTCAAATTCATTAACGGTTTGAAATGTCGTATAAATTTACAGGTTTGGTAAATTCACTGATAAGAAATGCAAATGTAGGATATTAATCAAGTAAGGACATCGAAACGGATATAATGAAATAGACAAGCAACCGGCATTTTAATATGAAAGTGTATTGTGTGTGTCGTAGCCATGAACATGCTGAAAAGATGGAAAGTCCATTGCAGAGCACTATAGTTATATCTACTGCATTTTTCTTTATTTTCGCGTCTTTTATGTCGATTCAAGCTTTGCAGAATAGTTTGCAATAGAAGCCGGTCTTGGTGTGAAGTCGCTGGCGTGTTTATACAGTACTTGTGTCGTGTCATCTTTACTTTCGCCGACTTTCATTAAAGTGTTCGGTGGAAAACTCACTGTAGTAGGAGCATTTATTTCCCACACCATATATACGATAAGTAACTTTTATCCACGATTTTATACGTTGATTTCGTCCTCCTTACTCTTAGGAATGGCAACTGGCCCTTTGTTGACTGCTCTGAATTTGTACATCACCGCCAGTGCCTCACGAATAGCAAAGAAACATAATAAGGACTTGGTGCATGTTCTAAATAGACATAATGGAATCTTCTTTTCTTTTCTGGGATTAGCCTTTGCCTTAGGAAGCATTGTGTCATCTGTAATATTTCGACATGATAAAAATATACATTCCGACGACAGCGTTACAAAATTGTGTGGACATATTGAACCAATCAGTCCTATTGAAGAACCATCTTCCAATTCGTCGCGCGTAATGAATCTGAATCTAAAGCCAAATTCTGAATTCCTACTTAGTGTATATCTAGGATTTGATATTATTGGAGTAACCACCACAATTCTTTTGTTACCAACGTTACCTCTCAGTGATTGGATTAAGAAGAAGAGTGTTTTAAAAGCAATATATTCCATGGTTACATCACTGTCTAACGCCAAGTTGTTATTGTTCCTACCCATGCCTGTTGCTGTTGGCGTACAACGTTTTGTTTTATTCTCGGATTTTACTAGTGTAAATAAATAACTTTTAGCTCACCTAGCCAAAGGCTATGTGAGCTCTTGTTATCACTTCGCGTCCGTCGTCAGTCTGGTAGCCTTTTACATTTGAATCTCTCCTCTGAAACCGCTTGGCCAAATGAACTGAAACATGAAAGGCATCATCTATGGCAGGTCATTTATAAATATTGTTCATTTCGTATCGATCTGTATACAAACATGGCCGCCATAGGCAGTTCTTGTTTCTGGTTGATTGATTTCTAAAAAATATTTTCCTCTGAAACTGATTGGCCAAAATAAACGGAATTTTACGGGAGGCATATATAGAATGTTCTCCGTATGTTTTCCTCATTTCACCCCGATTGGACAAAAACGTGGTCGCCATGTGCAATTCCTGTTTCTGATTGGCTGAAATATAAACAATATTTTTTGAAACTAACAGGCACAATTAATTGTCACTCTGTACGAATGATGTATGGGATATTCTGTGCAATTTATATGGCCATAATATGCAGTTATTGCTTATGATTGGCCACTTAAAAAATCTTTTCTAAAACTATTTGGCCAGATTAATTGAAATTTGGTAGGCGCCACCTATGGAAGGTTCTGTATAAAGTTTCTTCAAAACAAACTGAGAGGTGAGCGACATAGGTTCAGCCCACTGAGCCTCTAGATTTATTCTCAATTTGTTTTTAAAAGTGTAGATATTGTTACCACGTTCATGTACTCTCATCGACTCGTAAGAATTCGAGCGATTAACTCGTGGGGATTTGTACTCCAATCGGCGACTCAGTCTGAGGCAAGATTTAATCCTCAACACGCGTCCTCTAAATCGTTGGTTGATATGAGTAAAATATTTATCTTCCTATTTATGGAGCCGAATTAAAGCGGACTCATTACTATCGGTGTCCCGGGCCAGGGCATATCGGCAACATCGTGTGATAAAAAAATATTGTGGAAAACGGTCAAAGATGGTCTTGTTGCAATTGATTTCGGTATATTAATAAGATAATTAGACCTTATATAAAAATCGTGGATTTTGATTGGTTAAAAGCCGGTGCATTTTTCATGTAATTTCATATTTAGGATTAATTTCGTTCATTTTTTACCGCTGCCGGGGTATTTCCACGATAATTTAACTTTTTTTCCCTCTGTGCCGTGGTATTTGCAAAAACGTATTTAATTTTTTTACCCTCGCGTGCTTCAAGCCGCCAAATGCATTCGGAATATTTCTTCTTTACCTTTATACGTAGGGTAACGTGATTAATGAAATTTGAAACCTGGAATAATATTCGGCGTAATTAAACAGATATATCATATTGGGAGGGGTATTTGCGAAGAATACCAGTCTTGAGACTAGATTTCCCTCGACTGTCGGCTCGGGAAATTTTTCGTCTCTCGACTGGTATTTTTCGCAAATACCCCTTCCAAACATGATATATCTGTTCAAAATACATAATATACATGGTGTTATTTAATATATTGCATTCAAGTAGACGAGCTGTCATATTTAAGTACATATTTTATGTAACGGATCAAAAGACACATGTTTATTTCTGTGTACTTCATTTCTTAATACACTTGTACTGTCTGATTTTCTTACTATAATTACGAGTTTTAATCAATATTGTTAAATGTGTTTGTGTGTGTGAAATTCCAGTTTGTTATATTTTGTCATTAAATTGTTATTTTCGCAACATCTGTCCAAATGATGTACAGTCATACAAAATGTATATGTACATTGTGTTCTATACAAATGTACTATTTTAGTACAATATATTTATTTGAAGGTCGTATTACATGTTCATCCTTCAATTATATTTTTTCAAGGATATGACCATGACCGAACTTTTATGTTTGGTCGTGTAAATATGATAAAATACCACTCACCATTTAAATTATAGATTGAATAAAATGGACATGTAATAAATGGTCAATAACCTATAATTACAGGTGAAAGAACTGTAGATTGAAACGATATATGATAACAAACACAATAAAATAAGGGAGGTTAGGGTTATGGTGTTTAACGTCACGTTCAACAATATTTTAGTTATATCGTGGCGGTCAGTTTTATTGGTGGAGGAAATCTGTGTACCCGTAGAAAACCACCGACCTGCCGCATGTCACTGACAAACTTTATCACATAATGTTGTATCGAGTACACCTCGTCTGAGCTGGAATCGAACTCATAAAGTGGTGATAGTCTATGATTGCATAGCTAGTTGTAAATCCAACTACCATACGATCACGAACACAACTACCCCGATAAAAGATAAAAACACCATACCAACAATACCAAAATACAATAAAATCTAATAAAGATATCTCTAACTCACTTTCCTGGATTGGTGTCAGAGTTATTTATAGTATTTGAGTTTGTTTGTGTATAATGGTGTTAAACACATAGTGTTGTGTTTTTATTGTTGTATTTTATTTCTCTACGTCTGTAGTGCCTAAATGTTGCCAGTTTCTCTGGATTGTCCATTCTTGATTGCACCTTCGGTTTCTCTAACGTTTGTTTATTTAAAGAAAGTTTTGGTTATTAGTGTGGTTAGTGTTTCTCGATCTTTAGTTTTCTTTGTAATATTGTGTAAATCGTTGTTTCTCCTTTTGTTCCTTGTTTTTTGACCATTGAATTGTCTGTCATTCTTCAAGTCATAATTTGCTTTGGCTGTTCAAATACCGTATTTGTCCTATTAAAATCGAAATAATTTATGGGGGTTTGAATATATATATATATTATCACGTGTTGGCCCTTTATGCCGATATTTTACCCCTCGCTGTTGCTCGTGGTAAAATATTTGGGATAAAGGGCCAACCCGTGGTAAAATCAATAAATATTCAAGCCCCATGAATTATTTCTTAATTTTCGCCATACAGAAGTTGTCATTTGTATAATATTTGCTCTATAAAAGGGAGTCGATGGCTTCAATGTCATCAGTAGATTAGAATAGTAAATGATAACATGTCTTATTTTAGTCTTATATCACGTGCAGGCACTTCAATAGAAAGTGTCGGGGTTACGCTAGTTTTATGGGAACAAACTGCATCTCTTAGTGAAATGATGATGTCATGCATGTGTTAATATATATGTTATATATATTTCATTTGGATACCAGGGGCGGATCCAAGGGGGGGACAGCGCCCCCCCCCCTAAAATTGGAAAAAAAATATGATTTGTTTGCGTAAAATCGTGATTTTTCACACGAAATACCCCAAAAATTTTCGCGATTTTTTTTAAGTGTGCCCCCCTAACTTGAAATTCTGGATCCGCCCCTGGATACTACCCCTTTACAACAGGGGCAACCACTGTCGTGGTAACTGTGGTTGCGTCCTTAAAGCTATGTACAATGCAATATCAAAATATAATTAATACATTAATTAGTACAATAATAGTGAATAAGAGTTACTGTAAGTAAAATATCAAACTTCACACATAACCAGGCGAACAACGTTATTATGAAGGACGCTATAATCTTGAACATTATATAGATAATTGTTTTAATCTTCGTGACACAGAAGTTTTCATATGTGTAACATGAACATATGACTTATATTTTAGGCTTACCGATACTATATAATACACAATGATATGATTTTATTTATTGTGCTTAACGCCACTTTCAGCAATATTTCAGCTATATCATTGCGACCAGTTTTAGTGGTGGAAGAAGCCGGAGTACCCGGAGAGAACCACCGACCATGGGAAAGTAATTGATAAACTTTATCACTTACGGCTGCGAGTCGTGTGCACTTTTTTGTAATTTACAAAGCCGGGCGTGAACCGATAGTACACAATGTCATCGGAAGATTATAATAATAAATCACTAAATGATAATATGTCTTATAGTTTAGGCTGATATCACGTGTACATTCGGAGTTGGTATGGTAGGATTTGCCATGGCAAGTTATGCTATTACGAACACTATAGTTGTACAGATAATGCCACGTGTTGCTAAATATGTCAGAAGACAAATCTTGTTGGCCATAGCAACAGTTATTAATTTAGGCGAAATGATTCTGTTGTTATTTTGGAATCCAACGTCAGACCAACTTTATCTTGTTTTTATATCTGTTATTGCCTGGGGTATAACAGACAGTGTATGGAAGCTGGAAACATTTGGTAAGATTATTTATGAAAATGAAAAAAAAAAAAAAATACCACACTGGTGGAATAGTTTCAAAGTAATCGAAAAATTGTACAAACAGAATAAAAATTTACATCCAAGACACAAATATACATGAGCGATCACTTTCCTGGCTTGGTTGTACAGGCACTTTAAACAAAACTGTTAGAGTTCAACTGGTGTATGGACCAAAATGTGTAAATTATTTAATTCATAAATAGTTCTGTGGAGTATCTCAATTCATCATGACAAAATAGTCATTAATCTATAAATAGAATCAGACACCATTTTCCTTGAAAAATTAGATTTTGTTGTTTGTAATTAATTTATTGTATTATAGAGGGTCCGGGTACCTCAATGAGTTAGGTAGTTGGATTACCTAACAACTCATACAAGCGTATCACCAATACGGCATGGGTTCGCGCCCGGCTTTGTAAATCACAAAAAAAAGGTGCACTCGACTCTTAAAGTAGTGAATTACCTTTCTGGAAAATAATGAAACCCAGTCTAAAAAATATATACTTGCTTGTCTCACTTACATAAAAATATTCTTGATAATAATTTACCCTCAAACTTGGAAGAACTTTCCTACTTTAAATAATTCACATTTTCAAAATTAACATGGTGATAATGAAAAAACCCGAGAAAGATTATACGTCCATTTGTGTTTCTCGGGTTTTTTTTTTGTTTTATCACCATGATTGAAAACCGGAAGTTGTGTCTATTGAGACGATGGTACTTTCAAAAAGATGATCTTTTTACCGGTAAGATTGCTATTTTTAGAGAGAGAACCATAAGGAGATAAACTTTGCTGACATATTTTTAAAGAATAATATATATAGCAGCGCGAGATACGCGGAAAGCGTACGAAATCGCGAAGAACATGGTATAAATTGTACTTGAAGCGGAGGGGTATATTTCCGAGTTGGTTACCTTCTTTTATTATACATTGATAGTCGACCCCCCAACCCCATTGATAGAAACAAGTGCCTGTGGTTAAGCACACTAAATCAAATCAATCATTGTATTACACAGTACTTTAATGTGATTTAATTTATTCCTTTTACGTAGGGGACCGTCGTTGTCGTGATCGTATGGTAGTTGGATTTACCTCTGTGATTTAATTATACAAAGTGACAGTGGGCCGTCGTGGTTATGATCGTTTGGTAGTTGGATTTTTCTGTGTAAATCGGTACATATCACCACTAAAGTTGTGAGTTCGAATCCCGATCATACTAGATACAACATTGTGTGATGCAGTTTGTCAGTGACTTGCGGCAGGTCGAACATAAAACATTTCATTACAGGGCTAAATAATGAAGACACAAATATTTTTAGGATGACGAGGTTACAAAACAGTCGGCCAACTTTTAATAAGCACATATTAAACATACATTTTACTTTCATGTTAACCGGTATATAATTTAGATTTGACAACTGTTTTGTCAAGCAATATATAATCCCTAGAATTCGGGTCATCTTATGACATCTCATAAACATTAGAAATATATAACATTAGAAAGGTATAACAAGTCCACACTCTTAAAGAAATAAACAAAATTTAAACTACCGGTATTTCCCACTGTGCATAAAAAAAAATTATTTCAGTTATATCATGGCGGTCAATTTTATTCATGGCGGAAACCAGAGCACACGGATAAAAACAACCGACCTGTCACAAGTCATTGTCACTAACTCATAACTTTAGAGGTGATAGGCGCTGATTGACTATATACCGGATGTAAAGCTTATTACAATATGCCCGGATGTAAATCTTATTACCATCTGCTCGTGTCCACGACATACCTTCAGTTTACCTTCCTACATATTATTGTGATATCTAAATGACATGTAACTGTGGTCATCAAAAGGATACCATATATAGTAATAATGTTGTATATCATTTATATTGCTAGTGTTATGGCGTTTAACTTCACTTTCAACAATATTTTAGTTATATCGTGGCGGAAGAAACCAGTGCCCGGAGAAAACCACAGACCAGTCGCAAGTCACTGACAAACTTTATGACATAACGATGTATCGAGTACATCTCGCCGTGAATGGGGTTCGAACTCACAACACTTCAGTGGTGATAAGCACTGATTGCATAAAATTATTTGGCTTTCCAATTTTTCGATTTTAAGCGTACGTGATGAATGTTATTCCAGAAACGCGTCGGGCGCACTAAATTAGATATCTATGTTTTTATTAGATTACTATCAGATCTATATAAATTAAATAAAATGTGCAATTCTTAGAGGGGAAAAAGAAGAAAAATAATTCCATGTGTTGTTCAATTTAGACTGTTAATGCATATTAAGGGACAAAAGCAACTGTTTACTGCAGATGGTAATGTAAATAAATAGTAAGAAACATGTCGTGTGTTGGTGTTTTAAACAATAGTTTTCCATAATCGCTCTCTAATTTTGGCCATTCAACTGTAGAGAAATACTATTAGGAGGCTTGTCAAAATATGAATTTGTAAATCCTTTCAACTGGCATAGGTTGAATTTTATAACTAGAAGTCTGGTAAAATCCAGATACTTTATATCTGTCTAAATCATAAATGTTTTAAACAATATATAAATTATTTAAAAGATATAATATTAATTTCAAATAACAATGATCCATAATCATCCATCTTAATTAAATCAACGAAGGTGCAATGAAAAAAAATCACGAACATGACTTTCGCTAAAAGTTTACATAAATTCAACCTTCGTTACTTCTATAAATATTCCGCAAATAATATCTATTTTACTATTCACAGTTAACTTCCTATTCCAGGAACTAAGATTAAGCTATGATTATTCTAATATCATTTAGGCCTTAGGTTTTTGGGTTGTAGACTGACTAAATAAAATCGAAGCTTGACGAAAGGTTGACTCACGGAAGCAGA
>MJUT01022937.1:178777-204904 GCA_002080005.1 Gigantidas platifrons
CTAAGCCACTGGTCGATCTTGACCCACTGTCCTAACCTATCCCAATGGTCTATCCTAACCCACTGTTCAAACCCAACCCACTGTTCTGTGCTAATCCACTGGTCTATTCAAACCTACTGGTCTATCTTAGCCTAATAGTCTATCCTGATCCACTGGTCTAGCCCAACCCATTGGTCTATCCAAACTTACCGGTCTATCTTAGGCCACTGGTCTCTCCTTACCCACTGGTCAATCCTGACCCACTGCTCTGTCCTAATCCACTGGTCGGTCCTGACATACTGGTTTAACCCAAACCACTGGTCTACCCTAACCCAATGGTATATCTTGACCCACTGGTCTATCTTAACCCACTAGTCATACCCAACCCACTGTTCTGTCCTAATCCACTTGTCTATCCTAATTCACTGCTTTCGCCCAACCCACTGGTCTATCCTATCCCACTGGTCTATCTTGACCTATTGCTCTATCCTAACCCACAGGTCTATCCTAACCCACATTTTTATTCTTTCCCACTGCTCTATCCCAATCACCTGATCTATCCTGACCCACTGATCGAACCCAACACACTGCTGTCCTAATCCACTGGTCGATCCTGACTCACTGGTCAAGCCCAACCCACTGGTTTATCCTAACCCACTTGTCTAGCATACCCCACATGTCCATTCTAATCCACTGGTGTATCATAAACCACTTGTCTATCCTACCCCACTGGTCTATCCTAACCCACTTTTCTATCCTAATCCACTGGCCTATCCTGTCCCACTGGTCTATATCAACCCTCTGGAGAAACCCAACGCATGTTTTGGCCTAATCCACTGGTATATCCTAACCCACTGGTCTAGCCCAACCCACTGCTCTATTCCAACCCACTGGTCTATCTTAGCCCTCTGATTTATCCTAACCCACTGGGAGATCCTGACCCACTGTTCTGTCCTAATCCACTGGTCGATCCTAACCCATAGGTCTAGCCCAAGCCACTATTATATCCTATCCCACTGGTCTATCTTGTCCCATTGGTATATCCTAACCCACTGGTCTATCCTAACCAACTTGTCTAAGCTGCCCACTGGTCTATCCTAACCCACTTTGCTCTCCTACCCCACTGGTCTATCCTAACCCACGGATCTATCATGGCCCACTGGTCGAACCCAACCCACTGCTGTGCTAATCCACTGGTCGATCCTGACTCACTGGTCAAGCCCAACCCACTGGTTTATCCTTACCCACTTGTCTATCCTACCCCACTTGTCTGTCCTAATCCACTGGTCTATCCTAATCCACTGGCCTATCCTCCCCACTGGTCTATGTCAACCCACTGGACAAACCCAACGCCTGTTCTGTCCTAATCCACTGTTCTAGCCCAACCCACTGGTCTATCTAAGGACATTGGTCTATCCTAGACCACTGGTCGATCCTGACCTACTGTCCTAACCTATTCCAATGGCCTATCCTAACCCACTGGTCAAATCCAACCCACTGTTTTGTCCTAATCCACTGGTCGGTCCTGAGCCACTTGTCTATTACAACCGATTTGTCTATCCAAACTTACTGGTCTATCTTAGCCCAGTGGTCTCTCCTAACCCACTTGTCAATCCTGACCCACTGTTCTATCCTATGCCAATGGTCTCTCCTAACCCACTGTTCTATCCTAATCCACTGGTCTAGCCCAAACCATTGGTCTATCCTAACTCACTGATCTATCTTAACCCACTGGTTTATCCTAACCCATTAGTCATACCCAACCCACTGTTGTCCTTATCCACTGGTCTATACTAATCCACTGGTCTATATTGGCTCACTAGTCTATCCTGATCCACTGGTCTAGCCCAACCCATTGTTCGAACCAAACCTACCTGTCTATTTTAGCCCACTGGTCTCTCCTAACCCACTGGTCAATCCTTACCCACTGTTCTATCCAAATGGTCTATCCTAACATACTAGTCATACCCAACCCACTGTTCTGTCCTAATCCACTGCTGGATCCTGACCCACTGGTCTAGGCCAACCCATTGGTCTATCCTATCCCACTGGTCTATCTTGACCGAATGGTCTATCCTAACCCACTTCTCTATCCTACCCCACTGGTCTAACCCAACCAACTTGTCTATACTGACCCACTGGTCTATCCGAACCTACTGATCTATCTTAGCCCACTGGTCAATGCTAAGCCACTTTTCTGTCCTGATCCACTGTTCTGGCCTTATCCACTATTCTGCCATAATCCACCGGCCTAACATACCCCACTGGTCAAACCAACCAACTGTTCTGTCCTAATCCACTGGTCCATCCTGAATCACTTGTCGATCCAAACCTACTGGTCGATCTCGACACACTGTTCGAACACAACCCTCTGTTCTGTCCTATTCCATTGGTCCATCCTGAATCAATTGTCGATCCCAACCCACTGGTCGATCTCGACACACTGTTCGAACACAACCCAATGTTCTTTCCTATTGCACTGATCGATCCTGACGCACTCTTCTAGCGTAACCCACTGGTCTATCCTAACCCACTTACTTATCCTAAATCACTGGTCTATCCTAACCCATTGGTTTATCCTAACCCACTGGTCTATCGTAACCCACTGTTCGATCCCAATGATCGATCCTAACTCACTTGTCTAGCCCAACCCACTGGTCTATACTAACCCACTGTTGTGTCCTATCCCAATGTTCTATCCTAACCTACTGGTCTATCCCAATCTACTGGTCTATCTTAGCCCTCTGGTTTATTCTAGCCCACTGGTCGATCCCGACCGACTGTTCTGTCCTAATCCACTGGTCGATCCTAACCAATTGGTCTTGTCCAAGCCACTATTATATCCTATCCCACTGGTCTATCTTGACCCATCGATCTATCCTAGCCCACTGGTCTATCCAAACCAACTTATCTATAAAGCTACCCACTGGTCTATTCTAACCCACTGGTCTATCCTAACCCACTTTTCTATCCTACCCCACTGGTCTCTCCTAACCCACTGATCTATCCTGACCCACTGGTCGAACCCAACACACTGCTGTCCTAATCCACCGATCGATCCTGACTCACTGGTCAAGCCCAACCCACTGGTTTATCCTAACCCACTTGTCTATCCTACCCCACAGGTCCATCCTAATCCACTGGTCTATCCTAACCCATTTGTCTATCCTACCCCACTGGTGTATCCTAATCCACTGGCATATCCTACTATCCTACACCACTGGTCTATATCAACCCACTGGACAAACCCAACCGCCTGTTTTGTCCTAATCCACTTATCTAGCCCAACCCACTGGTTTATCTAAGCACACTGGTCTATCCTAGACCAATGGTCGATCCTGATCCAATGTTGTAACCTATCCCAATGGTCTATCCTAACCAACTGGTCAAACCCAACCCACTTTTCTCTCCTAATCCACTGGTCGATCCTGACCCACTGGTCTATTCAAACATACTGGTATATATTAGCCGAATAGTCTATTCTGATCCACTGGTCTAGCCCAACCCATTGTTCTATCCAAACCTACCGGTCCATCTTAGCCCACTGGTCCCTCCTAATCCACTGATCAATCCTGACACACTGTTCTATCCTATGCCAATGGTCAAACCCAACCCACTGTTCTATCCTAATACACTGGTCTAGTCCAAACCAATGGCCTATCCTAACCCACTTGTCTATCTTGACCCACTGGTTTATCCTAACCCATTTGTCATACCCAACACACTGCTGTCCTTATCCACTGGTCTATACTAATCCACTGGTCTATCATGGCTCACTAGTCTATCCTGATCCACTGGTCTAGCCCAACCCATTGTTCGATCCAAACCTACCAGTCTATTTTAGCCCACTGGTCTCTCATAACCCACTGGTCAATCCTTACCCACTGTTCTATCCCAATGGTTTATCCTAACACACTATTCATAACCAACCAACTGTTCTGTCCTAATCCACTGCTCGATCCTGACCCACTGGTCTTGGCCAACCCATTGGTCTATCCTATCCCACTGGTCTATCTTGACCGAAGGGTCTATCCTAACCCACTTCTCTATCCTACCCCACTGGTCTAAGCCAACCCACTTGTCAATACTGACCCACTGGTCTATCCGAACCTACTGATCTATCTTAGCCCACTGGTCTATGCTAACCCACTTTTCTGTCCTGATCCACTGTTCTGTCCTAATCCACTATTCTGTAATAATCCACCGGTGTAAGCTACACCACTGTTCAAACCCAACCCACTGTTCTATCCTATGCCAATGGTCTCTCCTCACCCACTGTTTTATCCTAATCCACTGGTGTAGCCCAAACCATTGGTCTATCCTAACTCAATGATCTATCTTAACACACTGGTTTATCCTAACACATTAGTCATACCCAACCCACTGTTGTCCTTATCCACTGGTCTATACTAATCCACTGGTCTATCTTGGCTCACTAGTCTATCCTGATCCACTGGTCTAGCCCAACCCATTGTTCGAACCAAACCTACCAGTCTATTTTAGCCCACTAGTCTCTCCTAACCCACTTGTCAATCCTTACCCACTGTTCTATCCAAATGGTCTATCCTAGCACACTAGTCATACCCAACCCACTGTTCTGTCCTAATCCACTGCTGGATCCTGACCCACTGGTCTAGGCCAACCCATTGGTCTATCCTATCCCACTGGTCTATCTTGACCGAATTGTCTATCCTAACCCACTTCTCTATCCTACCCCACTGGTCTAACCCAACCCACTTGTCTATACTGACGCACTGGTCTATCCGAACCTACTGATCTATCTTAGCCCACTGGTCTATGCAAAACCCACTTTTCTGTCCTGATCCACTGTTCTATCCTAATCCACTATTCTGCCATAATCCACCGGCCTAACATACCCCACTGGTCAAACCAACCAACTGTTCTGTCCTAATCCACTGGTCCATCCTGAATCACTTGTCGATCCCAACCCACTGGTCGATCTCGACACACTGTTCGAACACAACCCAATGTTCTTTCCTATTGCACTGGTCGATCCTGACGCACTCTTCTAGCGTAACCCACTGGTCTATCCTAACCCACTTACTTCTCCTAGATCACTGGTCTAACCAAACCCATTGGTTTATCCTAACCCACTGGTCTATCGTAACCCACTGTTCGATCCCAATGATCGATCCTAACTCACTGGTCTAGCCAACCCACTGGTCTATATTAACCCACTGTTGAGTCATATCCCAATGTTCTAGCCTAACCCACTGGTCTATCCCAATCTACTGGTCTATATTAGCCCTCTGGTTTATTATAGCCCACTGGTCGATCCCGACCGACTGTTCTGTCCTAATCCACTGGTCGATCCTAACCAATTGGTCTTGCCCAAGCCACTATTATATCCTATCCCACTGGTCTATCTTGACCCATCGGTCTATCCTAACCCACTGGTCTATCCAAACCAACTTATCTATAAAGCTACCCACTGGTCTATCCTAACCCACTTTTCTATCCTACCCCACTGGTCTCTCCTAACCCACTGATCTATCCTGACCCACTGGTCGAACCCAACACACTGCTGTCCTAATCCACCGGTCGATCCTGACTCACTGGTCAAGCCCAACCCACTGGTTTATCCTAACCCACTTGTCTATCCTACCCCACAGGTCCATCCTAATCCACTGGTCTATCCTAATCCACTGGCCTATCCTACACCACTGGTCTATATCAACCCACTGGACAAATCCAACGCCTGTTTTGTCCTAATCCACTTGTCTAGCCAAACCCACTGGTTTATCTAAGCACACTGGTCTATCCTAGACCACTGGTCGATCCTGATCCACTGTTGTAACCTATCCCAATGGTATATCATAACCAACTGGTCAAACCCAACCCACTGTTCTGTCCTAATCCACTGGTCGGTCCTGACCCACTGGTCTATTCAAACATACTGGTATATATTAGCCGAATAGTCTATCCTGATCCACTGGTCTAGCCCAACCCATTGTTCTATCCAAACCTACCGGTCCATCTTAGCCCACTGGTCCCTCCTAATCCACTGATCAATCCTGACCCACTGTTCTATCCTATGCCAATGGTCAAATCCAACCCACTGTTCTATCCTAATCCACTGGTCTACTCCAAACCATTGGCCTATCCTAACCCACTGGTCTATCTTGACCCAATGGTTTATCCTAACCCATTTGTCATACCCAACCCACTGCTGTCCTTATCCACTGGTATATACTAATCCACTGGTCTATCTTGGCTCACTAGTCTAGCCCAACCCATTGTTCGATCCAAACCTACCAGTCTATTTTAGCCCACTGGTCTCTCATAACCCACTGGTCAATCCTTACCCACTGTTCTATCCTAATGGTCTATCCTAACACACTATTCATACCCAACCCACTGTTCTGTCCTAATCCACTGCTTGATCCTGACCCACTGGTCTAGGCCAACCCATTGGTCTATCCTATCCCACTGGTCTATCTTAACCGAAGGGTCTATCCTAACCCACTTCTCTATCCTACCCCACTGGTCTAACCCAACCCACTTGTCTATGCTGACCCACTGGTGTATCCGAACCTACTGATCTATCTTAGCCCACTGGTCTATGCTAACCCACTTTTCTGTCCTGATCCACTGTTCTGTCCTAATCCACTATTCTGTCATAATCCACCGGTGTAAGCTACACCACTGTTCAAACCCAACCCACTGTTCTGTCTTAATTCACTGCTCGATCCTGACCCACTGGTCTAGGCGAACCCATTGGTTTATCCTATCCCACTGGTCTATCTTGACCGAATGATCTATCCTAACCCACTTCTCTATCCTACCCTACTGTTCTAACCCAACCCACTTGTCTATACTGACCCACTGGTCTATCCGAACCTACTGATCTATCTTAGCCCACTGGTCTATGTTAACCCACTTTTCTGTCCTGATCCACTGTTCTGTCCTTATCCACTATTCTGCCATAATCCACCGGCCTAACATTTCCCACTGGTCAAACCAACCAATTGTGCTGTCCTAATCCACTGGTCCATCCTGAATCACTTGTCGATCCCAACCCACTGGTCGATCTCGACACACTGTTCGAACACAACCCACTTTTCTGTCCTATTCCACTGGTCGATCCTGACGCACTGTTCTAGCGTAACCCACTGGTCTATCCTAACCCACTTACTTATCCTAAATCACTGGTATATCCTAACCCACTTGTCTATCCTACTAAGCGGTTCTATCCTAAAAAAATGTTCTATTCTAACCCACTGGTCTATTGTAACCCACTGTTCGATCCCAATGATCGACCCTAACTCACTGGTCTAGCCCAACCCACTGGTCTATACTAACCCACTGTTGTGTCATATCCCAATGGTCTATCCTAACCAACTGGTCTATCCCAATCTACTGGTCTATCTTCGCCCTCTGGTTTATTCTAGCCCACTGGTCGATCCCGACCGACTGTTCTGTCCTAATCCACTGGTCGATCCTAATCAATTGGTCTTGCCCAAGCCACTATTATATCCTATCCCACTGGTCTATCTTGACCCATCGGTCTATCCTAACCCACTGGTCTATCCAAACCAACTTGTCTATCAAGCTACCCACTGGTCTATTCTAACCCACTGGTCTATCATAACCCACTTTTCTATCCTACCCCACTGGTCTCTCCTAACCCACTGATCTATCCTGACCCACTGATGGAACCCAACACACTGCTGTCCTAATCCATCGGTCGATCCTGACTCAATGGTCAAGCCCAACCCACTGGTTTATCCTAACCCACTTGTCTATCCTACCCCACAGGTCCATCCTAATCCACTGGTCTATCCTAACCCATTTGTCTATCCTACCCCACTGGTCTATCCTAATCCACTGGCCTATCCTACACCATTGGTCTATATCAATCCACTGGACAAACCCAACCGCCTGTTTTGTCCTAATCCACTTGTCTAGCCCAACCCACTGGTTTATCTAAGCACACTGGTCTATCCTAGACCACTGGTCGATCCTGATCCACTGTTGTAACCTATCTCAATGGTCTATCCTAACCAACTGGTCAAACCCAACCCACTGTTCTGTCCTAATCCACTGGTCGATCCTGACCCACTGGTCTATTCCAACATACTGGTATATATTAGCCGAATAGTCTATCCTGATCCACTGGTCTAGCCCAACCCATTGTTCTATCCAAACCTATCGGTCCATCTTAGCCCACTGGTCCCTCCTAATCCACTGATCAATCCTGACCCACTGTTCTATCCTATGCCAATGGTCAAACCCAACCCACTGTTCTATCCTAATCCACTGGTCTACTCCAAACCATTGGCCTATCCTAACCCACTGGTCTATCTTGACCAACTGGTTTATCCTAACCCATTTGTCATACCCAACCCACTGCTGTCCTTATCCACTGGTCTATACTAATCCACTGGTCTATCTTGGCTCACTAGTCTATCCTGATCCACTGGTCTAGCCCAACTCATTGTTCGATCCAAACCTACCAGTCTAGTTTAGCCCACTGGTCTCTCCTAACCCACTGGTCAATCCTTACACACTGTTTTATCCCAATGGACTATCCTAACACACTATTCATACCCAACCCACTGTTCTGTCCTAATCCACTGCTCGATCCTGACCCACTGGTCTAGGCCAACCCATTGGTCTATCCTATCCCACTGGTCTATCTTGACCGAATGGTCTATCCTAACCCACTTCTCTATCCTACCCTACTGGTCTAACCCAACCCACTTGTCTATACTGACCCACTGGTCTATCCGAACCTACTGATCTATCTTAGCCCACTGGTCAATGCTAAACCACTTTTCTGTCCTGATCCACTGTTCTGTCCTTATCCACTATTCTGCCATAATCCACCGGCCTAACATACCCCACTGGTCAAACCAACCAACTGTTCTGTCCTAATCCACTGGTCCTTCCTGAATCACTTGTCGATCCCAACCTACTGGTCGATCTCGACACACTGTTCGAACACAACCCACTGTTCTGTCCTAATCCACTGGTCGATCCTGACCAACTGGTCTATTCCAACATACTGGTATATATTAGCCGAATAGTCTATCCTGATCCGCTGGTCTAGCCCAACCCATTGTTCTATCCAAACCTATCGGTCCATCTTAACCCACTGGTAACTCCTAATTCACTGATCAATCCTGACCCAGTGTTCTATCCTATGCCAATGGTCAAATCCAACCCACTGTTCTATCCTAATCCACTGGTCTACTCCAAACCATTGGCCTATCCTAACCCACTGGTCTATCTTGACCCACTGGTTTATCCTAACCCATTTGTCATACCCAACCCACTGCTGTCCTTATCCACTGGTATATACTAATCCACTGGTCTATCTTGGCTCACTAGTCTATCCTGATCCACTGGTCTAGCCCAACCCATTGTTCGATCCAAACCTACCAGTCTATTTTAGCCCACTGGTCTCTCCTAACCCACTGGTCAATCCTTACACACTGTTTTATCCCAATGGACTATCCTAACACACTATTCATACCCAACCCACTGTTCTGTCCTAATCCACTTCTCGATCCTGACCCACTGTTCTAGGCCAACCCATTGGTCTATCATATCCCACTGGTCTATCTTGACCGAAGGATCTATCCTAACCCACTTCTCTATCCTACCCCACTGGTCTAACTCAACCAACTTGTCTATACTGACCCACTGGTCTATCCGAAACTATTGATCTATCTTAGCCCACTGGTCTATGCTAACCCACTTTTCTGTCCTGATCCACTGTTCTGTCCTAATCCACTATTCTGTCATAATCCACCGGCCTAACATACCCCACTGGTCAAACCAACCAACTGTTCTGTCCTAATCCACTGGTCCATCCTGAATCACTTGTCGATCCAAACCTACTGGTCGATCTCGACACACTGTTCGAACACAACCCTCTGTTCTGTCCTATTCCATTGGTCGATCCTGACGCACTGTTCTAGCGTAACCCACTGGTTTATCCTAACCCACTTACTTATCTTAAATCACTGGTCTATCCTAACCCATTGGTTTATCCTAACCCACTGGTCTATCGTAACCCACTGTTCGATCCCAATGATCGATCCTAACTCACTGGTCTAGCCCAACCCACTGGTCTATACTAACCCACTGTTGTTTCCTATCCCAATGTTCTATCCTAACCCACTGGTCTATCCCAATCTACTGGTCTATCTTAGCCCTCTGGTTTATTCTAGCCCACTGGTCGATCCCGACCGACTGTTCTGTCCTAATCCACTGGTCGATCCTAACCAATTGGTCTTGCCCAAGCCACTATTATATCCTATCCCACTGGTCTATCTTGACCCATCGATCTATCCTAACCCACTGGTCTATCCAAACCAACTTATCTATAAAGCTACCCACTGGTCTATTCTAACCCACTGGTCTATCCTAACCCACTTTTCTATCCTACCCCACTGGTCTCTCCTATCCCACTGATCTATCCTGACCCACTGGTCGAACCCAACACACTGCTGTCCTAATACACCGGTCGATCCTGACTCACTGGTCAAGCCCAACCCACTGGTTTATCCTAACCCACTTGTCTATCCTACCCCACAGGTCCATCCTAATCCACTGGTCTATCCTAACCAATTTGTCTATCCTCTCCCACTGGTCTATCTTAATCCACTGGCCTATCCTACGCCACTGGTCTATATCAACCCACTGGACAAACCCAACCGCCTGTTTTGTCCTAATCCACTTGTCTAGCGCAACCCACTGGTTTATCTAAGCACACTGGTCTATCCTAGACCACTGGTCGATCCTGATCCACTGTTGTAACCTATCCCAATGGTCTATCCTAACCAACTGGTCAAACCCAAACCCACTGTTCTGTCCTAATCCACTGGTCGATCCTGACCTACTGGTCTATTAAAACATACTGGTATATATTATCCGAATAGTCTATCCTGATCCACTGGTCTAGCACAACCCATTGTTCTATCCAAACCTACCGGTCCATCTTAGCGCACTGGTCCTTCCTAATTCACTGATAAATCCTGACCCACTGTTCTATCCTATGCCAATGGTCAAACCCAACCCACTGTTCTATCCTAATCCACTGGTCTACTCTAAACCATTGGCCTATCCTAACCCACTGGTCTATCTTGACCCACTGGTTTATCCTAACCCATTTGTCATACCCAACCCACTGCTGTCCTTATCCACTGGTCTATACTAATCCACTGGTCTATCTTGGCTCACTAGTCTATCCTGGTCCACTGGTCTAGCCCAACCCATTGTTCGATCCAAACCTACCAGTCTATTTTAGCACACTGGTCTCTCATAATCCACTGGTCAATCCTTACCCACTGTTCTATCCCAATGGTCTATCCTAACACAGTATTCATACCCAACCCACTGTTCTGTCATAATCCACTGCTCGATCCTGACCCACTGGTCTAGGCCAACCCATTGGTCTATCCTATCCCACTGGTCTATCTTGACCGAAGGGTCTATCCTAACCCACTTCTCTATCCTACCCCACTGGTCTAACCCAACCCACTTGTCTATACTGACCCACTGGTCCATCCGAACCTACTGATCTATCTTAGCCCACTGGTCTATGCTAACCCACTTTTCTGTCCTGATCCACTGTTCTGTCCTAATCCACTATTCTGTCATAATCCACCGGTGTAAGCTACACCACTGTTCAAACCCAACCCACTGTTCTGTCCTAATCCACTGCTCGATCCTGACCAACTGGTCTAGGCCAACCCATTGGTCTATCTTATCACACTGGTCTATCTTGACAGAATGGTCTATCCTAACCCACTTCTCTATCCTACCCTACTGGTCTAACCCAACCCACTTGTCTATACTGACCCACTGGTCTATCCGAACCTCCTGATCTATCTTAGCCCACTGGTCTATGTTAACCCACTTTTCTGTCCTGATCCACTGTTCTGTCCTTATCCACTATTCTGCCATAATCCACCGGCCTAACATTCCCCACTGGTCAAACCAACCAAATGTGCTGTCCTAATCCACTGGTCCATCCTGAATCAATTGTCGATCCCAACCCACTGGTCGATCTCGACACACTGTTCGAACACAACCCACTGTTCTGTCCTATTCCACTGGTCGATCCTGACGCACTGTTCTAGCGTAACCCACTGGTCTATCCTAACCCACTTACTTATCCTAATCCACTGGTCTATCCAAACCCACTTGTCTATCCTACTAAGCGGGTCTATCTGAAAAAATGTTCTATTCTAACCCACTGGTCTATCGTAACCCACTGTTCGATCCCAATGATCGATCCTAACTCACTGGTCTAGCCCAACCCACTGGTCTATACTAACTCACTGTTGTGTCCTATCCCAATGTTCTATCCTAACCCACTGGTCTATCCCAATCTACTGGTCTATCATAGCCCTCTGGTTTATTCTAGCCCACTGGTCGATCCCGACCGACTGTTCTGTCCTAATCCACTGGTCGATCCTAACCAATTGGTCTTGCCCAAGCCACTATTATATCCTATCCCACTGGTCTATCTTGACACATCGGTCTATCCTAACCCACTGGTCTATCCAAACCAACTTATCTATAAAGCTACCCACTGGTCTATTCTAACCCACTGGTCTATCCTAACCCACTTTTCTATCCTACCCCACTGGTCTCTCATAACCCACTGATCTATCCTGACCTACTGGTCGAACCCAACACACTGCTGTCCTAATCCACCGGTCGATCCTGACTCACTGGTCAAGCCCAACCCACTGGTTTATCATAACCCACTTGTCTATCCTACCCCACAGGTCCATCCTAATCAACTGGTCTATCCTAACCCATTTGTCTATCCTACCCCACTGGTCTATCCTAATCCACTGGCCTATCCTACACCACTGGTCTATATCAACCCACTGGACAAACCCAACCGCCTGTTTTGTCCTAATCCACTTGTCTAGCCCAACCCACTGGTTTATCTAAGCACACTGGTCTATCCTAGACCACTGGTCGATCCTGATCCACTGTTGTAACCTATCCCAATGGTCTATCCTAACCAACTGGTCAAACCCAACCCACTGTTCTGTCCTAATCCACTGGTCGATCCTGACCCACTGGTCTATTCAAACATACTGGTATATATTAGCCGAATAGTCTATCCTGATCCACTGGTCTAGCCCAACCCATTGTTCTATCCAAACCTATCGTTCCATCTTAGCCCACTGGTCCCTCCTAATCCACTGATCAATCCTGACCCACTGTTCTATCCTATGCCAAAGGTCAAACCCAACCCACTGTTCTATCCTAATCCACTGGTCTAGTCCAAACCATTGGCCTATCCTAACCCACTGGTCTCTCTTGACCCACTGGTTTATCCTAACCCATTTGTCATACCCAACCCACTGATGTCATTATCCACTGGTCTATACTAATCCACTGGTCTATCTTGGCTCACTAGTCTATCCTGATCCACTGGTCTAGCCCAATCCATTGTTCGATCCAAACCTACCAGTCTATTTTAGCCCACTGGTCTCTCATAACCCACTGGTCAATCCTTACCCACTGTTCTGTCCCAATGGTCTATCCTAACACACTATTCATACCCAACCCACGTTTCTGTACTAATCCACTGCTCGATCCTGACCCACTGGTCTAGGCCAACCCATTGGTCTATCCTATCCCACTGGTCTATCTTGACCGAATGGTCTATCCTAACCCACTTCTCTATCCTACCCTACTGGTCTAACCCAACCTACTTGTCTATACTGACCCACTGGTCTATCCGAACCTACTGATCTATCTTAACCCACTGGTCTATGCTAACCCACTTTTCTGTCCTGATCCACTGTTCTGTCCTTATCCACTATTCTGCCATAATCCACCGGCCTAACATACCCCACTGGTCAAACCAACCAACTGTTCTGTCCTAATCCACTGGTTCATCCTGAATAACTTGTCGATCCCAACCTACTGGTCGATCTCGACACACTGTTCGAACACAACCCACTGTTCTGTCCTATTCCACTGGTCGATCCTGACGCACTGTTCTAGCGTAACCCACTGGTCTATCCTAACCCACCTACTTATCCTAAATCACTGGTCTATCTTAACCCATTGGTTTATCCTAATCCACTGGTCTATCCTAACCCACTTGTCTATCCTACTAAGCGGGTCTATCCTAAAAAATGTGCTATTCTAACCCACTGGTCTATCGTAACCCACTGTTCGATCCCAATTATCGATCCTAACTCACTGGTCTAGCCCAACCCACTGGTCTATACAAACCCACTGTTGTGTCATATCCCAATGGTCTATCCTAACCCACTGGCCTATCCCAATCTACTGGTCTATCTTAGCCCTCTGGTTTATTCTAGCCCACTGGTCGATCCCGACAGACTGTTCTGTCCTAATCCACTGGTCGATCCTTACCAATTGGTCTTGGCCAAGCCACTATTATATCCTATCCTACTGATTTGTCTTGACCCATCGGTCTATCCTAACCCACTGGTCTATCCAAACCAACTTGTCTATAAAGCTACCCACTGGTCTATTCTAACCCACTGGTCTATCCTAACAAACTTTTCTATCCTACCCCACTGGTCTCTCCTAACCCACTGATCTATTCTGGCCGACTGGTGGAACCCAACACACTGCTGTCCTAATCCACCTGTCGATCGTGATTCACTGGTCAAGCCCAAACCACTGGTTTATCCTAACCCACTTGTCTATCCTACCCCACAGGTCCATCCTAATGCACTGGTCCATCCTAACCCATTTGTCTATCCTACCCCACTGGTCTATCCTACCCCACTGGTCTATCCTACCCCACTGGTCTATCCTAATCTACTGACCTATCCTACCCCACTGGTCTATATCAACCCACTTGACAAACCCAACCGCCTGTTTTGTCCTAATCCACTGGTCTATCCCAACCCACTGGTTTATCTAAGCACACTGGTCTATCCTAGACCACTGGTCGTTCCTGATCTACTGTTCTAATTTATCCCAATGGTCTATCCTAACCAACTGGTCAAACCCAACCCACTGCTCTGTCCTAAGCCACTGGTAGATCCTGACCACACTGGTCTATTCCACCATACTGGTATATATTTGCCGAATAGTCTATCCCGATCCACTGGTCTAGCCCAACCCATTGTTCTATCCAAACCTACCGGTCCATGTTAGCCCATTGGTCCCTCCTAATCCACTGATCAATCCTGACCCACTGTTCTATCCTATGCCAATGGTCAAACCCAACCGCTGTTCTATCCTCATCCACTGGTCTAGTCCAAACCATTGGTCTATCCTAATCCACTGGTCTATCCTAACCCATTTGTCTATCCTACCCCACTGGTCTATCCTAATCCACTGGCATATCCTACCCCACTGGTCTATATCAACCCACTGGAAAAACCCAACCGCCTGTTTTGTCCTAATCCACAGGTCTAGCCCAACCCACAGGTTTATCTAAGCACACTGGTCTATCCTAGACCACTGGTAGATCCTGATCCACTGTTCTAACTTATCCCAATGGTCTATCCTAACCAACTGGTCAAATCCAACCCACTGTTCTGTCCTAATCCACTGGTCGATCCTGACCCACTGGTCTATTCCACCATACTGGTATATATTTGCCGAAAAGTCTATCCTGTTCCACTGGTCTAGCCCAACCCATTGTTCTATCCAAACCTACCGGTCCATCTTTGCCCACTGGTCCCTCCTAATCCACTGATCAATCCTGACCCACTGTTCTATCCTATGCCAATGGTCAAACCCAACCCGCTGTTCTATCCTAATCCACTGGTCTAGTCCAAACCATTGGTCTATCCTAACCCACTGGTCTATCTTGACCCACTGGTTTATCCTAACCCATTTGTCATACCCAACCCACTGCTGTCCATATCCACTGGTCTATACTAATCCACTGGTTTTTCTTGGCTCACTAGTCTATCCTGATCCACTGGTCTATCCCAACCCATTGTTCGATCCAAACCGACCAGTCTATTTTAGCCCACTGGTCTCTCCTAACCCACTGGTCAATCCTTACCCACTGTTCTATCCCAATGGTCTATCCTAACACACTAGTCATACCCAACCCACTGTTCTGTCCTAATCCACTGCTCGATCCTGACCCACTGGTCTAGGCCAACCCATTGGTCTATCCTATCCCACTGGTCTATCTTGACCGAATAGTCTATCCTAACCCACTTCTCTATCCTAACCAACTGGTCTAACCCAACCCACTTGTCTATGCTGACCCACTAGTCTATCCGAACCTACTGATCTATCTTAACCCACTGGTCTATGCTAACCCACTTTTCTGTCCTGATCCATTGTTCTGTCCTAATCCACTATTCTGCCATAATCCACCGGCCTAACATACCCCACTGGTCAAACCAACCAACTGTTCTGTCCTAATCCACTGGTTCATCCTGAATCACTGGTCGATCCCAACCCACTGGTCGATCTCGACACACTGTTCGAATACAACTAACTGTTCTGTCCTATTCCACTGGTCGATCCTGACGTACTGTTCTAGCGTAACCCAATGGTCTATGCTAACCCACTTACTTATACTAAATCACTGGTCTATCCTAACCCATTTGTTTATCCTAATCCACTGGTCTATCCTAACCCACTGGTCAATCCCAATCTACTGGTCTATCTAAGCCCTCTGGTTTATTCTAGCCCACTGGCCGATCCCGACCGACTGTTCTGTCCTAATCCTCTGGTTGATCATAACCAATTGGTTTTTCCCAAGCCACTATTATATCCTATCCCACTGGTCTATCTTGACCCATCGGTCTATCCTAACCCACTGGTCTATCCAAACCAACTTGTCTATAAAGCTACCCACTGGTCTATTCTAACCCACTGTTCTATGCTAACCCACTTTTCTATCCTACCCCACTGGTCTCTCCTAACCCACTGATCTATCCTGACCCACTGGTCGAACCCAACACACTGCTGTCCTAATCCATCGGTCGATCCTGACTCACTGGTCAAGCCCAACCCACTGGTTTATCCTATCCCACTTGTCTATCCTACCCCACAGGTCCATCCTAATCCACTGGTCTATCCTAACCCATTTGTCTATTCTACCCAACTGGTCCATCCTAATCCACTGGCCTATTCTACCCCACTGGTCTATATCAACCCATTGGACAAACCCAACCGCCAAATCCACTTGTCTAGCCCAACCCACTGGTTTATCTAAGAACACTGGTCTATCCTAGACCATTGGTCGATCCTGATCCACTGTTCTAACCTATCCCAATGGTATATCCTAACCAACTGGTCAAACCCAACCCACTGTTCTGTCCTAATCCACTGGTCGATCCTGACCCACTGGTCTATTCCAACATACTGGTATATATTAGCCGAATAGTCTATCCTGATCCACTGGTCTAGCCCAACCCATTGTTCTATCCAAACCTACCGGTCCATCTTAGCCCACTGGCCCCTCCTAATCCACTGATCAATCCTGACCCACTGTTCTATCCTATGCCAATGGTCAAACCCAACCCACTTTTTCTATCCTAATTCACTGGTCTAGTCCATACCATTGGTCTATCCTAACCCACTGGTCTATCTTGACCCACTGGTTTATCCTAACCCATTTGTCATACCCATCCCACTGCTGTCCTAATCCACTGGTCTATCCTAATCCACTCCTCTATAATGGCTCACTAATCTATCTTGATCCACTGGTCTAGCCCAAACCATTGTTCTATCCAAACCTACTAGTCTATTTTAGCCAACTGGTCTCTCCTAACCCACTAGTCAATCCTGACCCACTGTTCTATCCCAATGGTCTATCCTAATACACTAGTCATACCCAACCCACTGTTTTGTCTTAATCCACTGCTCGGTCATGTAGTCTGGTCTAGCCGAACCCATTGGTCTATCCTATCCCACTGGTCTATCTTGACCGAATGGTCTATCCTACCCCACTGGTCTAACCCAACCCACTTGTCTATACTGACCCACTGGTCTATCCGAACCTGCTGATCTATCTTAGCCCACTGGTCTATGCTAACCCACTTTTCTGTCCTGATTCACTGTTCTGTCCTAATCAACTATTCTGCCATAATCCACCGGTCTCACCTACCCCAACCAACAGTTCTGTTCAAATCCACTGGTCGATCCTGAATCACTGGTCGATCCCATCACACTGGTCGATCCCGACACACTGTTCGAACCAAACCCACTGTTCTGTCCTATTCCACTGGTCAATCCTGACCCACTGTTCTAGCCCAACCCACTGGTATATCCTAACTCACTTGTTTATCCTAATCCACTGGTCTAGCCTAACCCACTTGTCTATCCTACCCAGCTGGTCTATCCTACAAAATGGTATATTCTAACCCACTGGTCTATCGTAACCCACTGTTCTATCCCAATGTTCGATCCTAACCCACTGGTCTAGCCAAACCCACTGGTCTATCCTAACCCACTATTGTGTCCTATCCCAATGCTCGATCCTAACCCACTGGTCTATCCCAATCTACTGGGCTAACTTAGCCCTCTGGTTTATCCTAACCCACTGGTCGATCCTGACCCACTGTTCTGTCCTAATCCACTGGTCAATAATAACCCATTGGTCTAGCCCAAGCCACTATTATATCCTATCCCACTGGCCTATCTTGACCCATTTGTCTATCCTGACCCACTGGTCTATCCTAACCCACATTTCTATCCTACCCCACTGGTCTATCCCAACAACTTGATCTATCCTGACCCACTGGTCGAGCCCAACCCACTGCTGTCATAATCCACTGGTCGATCCTGACTCACTGGTCGAGCCCAGCCCACTGGTTTACCCTAACCCAATTGTCTATCCTACCCCACAGGTCCATCCTAATCCACTTGTCTATCCTAAGCCACTTGTCTATCCTACCTAACTGATCTATCTTAACCCACTTGTCTATCCTAATCCACAGGGCTATCCTACCCCACTGATCTATGTCAACCCACTGGACAAACCCAACCGCCTGTTCTGGCCTAATCCACTGGTAGATCCTGACCCACTTGTCTAGCCCAACCCACTGGTCTATCCCAACCCACTGTTCTATGCTATCCCCTGATCTATCCTGACCCACTGGTCTACCCTAGCCTACTGCACTTGTCTATCCGAACCCACTAGTCATACCCAACCCACTGTTGTCCTTATCCACTGGTCTAAACTAATCCACTGGTATATCAAGGCTCACTGGTCTATCCTGATCCACTGGTCTAGCTCAACCCATTGTTCGATCCAAACCTACCAGTCTATTTTAGCACACTGGTCTCTCCTAACCCACTGGTCAATCCTTACCCACTGTTCTATCCCAATGGTCTATCCTAACACACTAGTCATACCCAACCCACTGTTCTGTCCTAATCCACTTCTGGATCCTGGCCCACTGTTCTAGGCCAACCCATTGGTCTATCCTATCCCACTGGTCTATCTTGACCGAATGGTCTATCCTAACCCACTTCTCTATCCTACCCCACTGGTCTAACCCAACCCACTTGTCTATACTAACCCACTGGTCTATCTTAGCTCACTGGTCTATGCTAACCCACTTTTCTCTCCTGATCCACTGTTCTGTCCTAATCAACTTTTCTGCCATAATCCACCGGTCTAACCTACCTCACTGTTCAAACCCAACCAACTGTTCTGTCCTAATCCACTGGTTGATCCCAACCCACTGGTCGATCCCGACACACAGTTCGAACCCAGCCCACTGTTCTCTCCTATTCCACTGGTCGATCCTAACCCACTGTTCTTGCCCAACCAACTGGTATATCCTGACCCACTTGTTTATCTTAAATCACCGGTCTATCCTAACCCATTCGTTTATCCTAATTCACTGGTCTATCCTAACCCACTTGTTTATCCTACCCAGCTGGTCTATCCTAAAATTGTATATTCTAAACCACTGGTCAATCGTAACCCACTGTTCTATCCCAATGGTCGATCCTAACCCACTGGTCTAGCCCAACCTCCTGGTCTATCCTAACCCACTGTTGTGTCCTATCCCAATGCTCGATCCCAACCCACTGGTCTAGCCCAACCTACTGGTCTCTCCTATCCCACTGTTGTGTCCTATCCCAATGTTCGATCCTAACCCACTGGTCTATCCCAATCTACTGGTCTATCTTAGTGCTCTGGTCTATCCCAACCACCTCATCTATCCTGACCCACTGGTCGAACCCTACCCACTGCTGTGCTAATCCACTGGTCGATCCTGACTCACTTGTCAAACCCAACCCACTGGTTTATCCTAACCCACTTGTCTATCCTACCCAGCAGGTCCATTCTAATCTACTGGTCTATCCTAATCCACTGATCTATCCTAATCCGTTTGCCTATCCTACCCATTGGTCTATGTCAACACACTGGATAAATCCAACCGCTTGTTCTGTCCTAATCCACTGGTCTATCCCATTCCACAGGTCTATTTAAGCACACTGGTCAAACGCGACCCACTGTTCTGTCCTAATCCACTGGTCGATCCTGCCCCACAGGTCTATTCCAACCTACTGGTCTATCTTAGCCCAATGTCTATCCTGATCCATTGGTCTAGCCCAACCCATTGGTCTATCCAGACCTATCGGTCTATCTTAGCCCACTGGTCTCTCTTAACCCACTGGTCAATCCTGACCCACTGTTCTGTCCTAATCCACTGGTATATCCTAATCAACTGCTCTCGTCCAACCCACTGGTCTATCCTATCCCACTGGTCTATCTTGACCCAATGGTCTATCATAACGCACTTGTCTATCCTACCCCACTGGTCTATCACAACCCACTTCTCTACTAACCCACTGGTCTATCCCAACCCTCTTGTCTATGCTGACCCACTTGTCTATTCCAACCCACTGGTCTATCCTAACCCACTGTTGTGTCATATCCCAATGGTCGATCCTAACCCACTGGTATATCCGAATCAACTCGTCTATCTTAGCCCTCTGGTCTATCCTAACCAACTGGTAGGTCCTGACCCACTTGTCTATATCAACCCACTGGACAAACCCTAATGTCCTGTCCTAATCCAACTCTGCCCTAATCCAATGGTCGATCCTGACCCACTGGTCTATCCCAACGTACTGGTCTATCTTAGCACACTATTTTATCCTAAGGCACTGGTCGATCCTGACCCACTGTTCTATCCTATCCCACTGGTCAAACCCAACCCACTGTTCTGTCCTAATTCACTGGTCGTTCCTGACCCACAAGTCTATTTCAACCTACTGGTCTATCGTAGCCCACTAGTCTATCCTCATCCACTGGTCTAGCTCAATCCATTGGTCTATCCGAACCTACTGGTCTATCTTAGCCCACTGATCTCTCCTAACCCACTGGTCAATCCTGACCCACTGTTCTATCCTATGCCAATGGTCAAACCCAACCCACTGTTCTATCCTAATCCACTGGTCTAGCCCAAACCATTTGTCTATCCTAATCCACTGGTCGATCCTGACCCACTTGTCTAGCCCAACTAACTGCTCTATCCCAACCCACTGGTCTATCTTAAACCACTGGTCGATCCTGACCCACTGTTCTATCCCATCCCACTGGTATATCCTGACCCACTGGTCTACCCTGACCTACTGCACTAGTCTATCCTAACCCACAAATCATACCCAACACACTGTTGTCCTATTCCACTGGTCGATTCTAACCCACTGGTCTATCATAATCCTCTGCTCTCACTCAACCCATTGATCTATCCTATCCCACTGGTCTATCTTGACCCAATAGGCTATCCTAACTAACTTGTCTATCCTACCCCACTGGTCTATCCCAACCAACTTATCTATACTGACCCACTGGTCTCTCCGAGCCTACTGATCTATTTAGCCCACTGGTCTATGCTAACCCACTTTTCTCTCCTGATCCACTGTTCTGTCCTAATCCACTATTCTGCCAGAATCCACAGGTCTAACCTACCCCACTGGTGAAACCCAACCAACTGTCCTGTCCTAATCCACTGTCCATCCTGAATCACTGGTCGATCCCAACCCACTGGCCTATCATAACCAACTTGTCTAAGCTACCCACTAGTCTATCCTAACCCACTGGTCTATCCTAACCCTCTTTTCTATCCTACCCCACTGGTCTATCCTAACCCACTAATCTATCCTGCCCCACTGGTCGAACCCAACCCACTGCTGTCCTAATCCACTGGTCGATCCTGACTCACTTGTCAAGCCCAACCCACTGGTTTATCCTAACCCACTTGTCTATCCTACCCAACAGGTCCATTCTAATCCACTGGTCTATCCTAACCCACTGATCTATCCTAATCCACTGGCCTATCCTACCCATTCGTCTATGTCAACACACTGGATAAATCCAACCGCTTGTTCTGTCCTAATCCACTGGTCTAGCCCATTCCACAGGTCTATCTAAGCACACTGGTCTATCCTAACCCACTGGTCAAACCCAACCCACTGTTCTGTCCTAATCCACTGGTCAATCCTGCCCCACAGGTCTATTCCAACCTACTGGTCTATCTTAGCCCAATAGTCTATCCTGATACACTGGTCTAGCCCAACCCATTGGTCTATCCAAACCTACCGTTCTATCTTAGCACACTGGTCTCTCCTAACCCACTGGTAAATCCTGACCCACTGTTCTGTCATAATCCACTGGTCTATCCTAATCAGATGTTCTCGTCCAACCCACTGGTCTATCCTATCCCACTGGTCTATCTTGACCCAATGGTCTATCATAACGCACTTGTCTATCCTACCCCACTGGTCTATCCCAACCCACTTCTCTACTAACCCACTGGTATATCCCAACCCTCTTGTCTATGCTGACCCACTGGTCTAGCCCAACCCACTGGTCTATCCTAACCCACTGTTGTGTCATATCCCAATGGTCGATCCTAACCCACTGGTATATCCGAATCAACTCGTCTATCTTAGCCCTCTGGTCTATCCTTACCAACTGGTCGGTCCTGACCCACTTGTCTATATCAACCCACTGGACAAACCATAATGTCCTGTCCTAATCCAGCTTTGCCCTAATCCAATGGTTGATCCTGACCCACTGATCTATCCCAACCTATTGGTCTATCTTAGCACACTATTTTATCCTAAGGCACTGGTCGATCCTGACCCACTGTTCTATCCTATCCCACTGGTCAAACCCAACCCACTGTTCTGTCCTAATTCACTGGTCGTTCCTGACCCACAAGTCTATTTCAACCTACTGGTCTATCGTAGCCCACTAGTATATCCTGATCCACTGGTCTATCCCAACCCATTGGTCTATCCAAACCTACTGGTCTATCTTAGCCCACTGGTCTCTCCTAACCCACTGGTCAATCCTGACCAACTGTTCTGTCCTATGCCAATGGTCAAACCCAACCCACTGTTCTATCCTAATCCACTGGTCTAGCCCAAACCATTTGTCTATCCTAATCCACTAGTCTATCCTGACCCACTGGTCTATCTTAACCCACTGGTTTCTCCTAACCCACTAGTCATACCAAACCCACTGTTGTCCTAACCCATTGTTCTCTCCTAATCCACTGGTCGATCCTGACCCACTGCTCTAGCCCAACCCACTGCTCTATCCCAACCCACTGGTCTATCTTAAACCACTGGTCGATCCTGACCTACTGTTCTATCCCACCCCACTGGTCTATCCTGACCCATTGGTCTACCCCAACCTACTGCACTATTCTATCCTAACCCACAAATCATACCCAACACACTGTTGTCCTATTCCATTGGTCGATTCTAACCCACTGGTCTATCATAATCCTCTGCTCTCACTCAACCCATTGATTTATCCTATCCCACTGGTCTATCTTGACCCAATGGGCTATCCTAACCCACTTGTCTATCCTACCCCATTGGTCTATCCCAACCCACTTGTCTATACTGACCCACTGGTCTCTCCGAGCCTACTGATCTATCTTGACCCACTGGTCTATGCTATCCCACTTTTCTGTCCTGATCCACTGTTCTGTCCTAATCCACTATTCTGCCAGAATCCACCGGTCTAAGCTACCCCACTGGTCAAACCCAACCAACTGTTCTGTCCTAATCCACTGGTCCATCCTGAATCACTGGTCGATCCCAATCCACTAGCCTATCATAACCAACTTGTCTAAGCTACCCACTGGTCTATCCTAACCCACTGGTCTATCCTAACCCACTTTTGTATCCTACCCCACTGGTCTATCCTAACCCACTGATCTATCCTGACCCACTGGTGGAACCCAACCCACTGCTGTCCTAATCCACTGGTCGATCCTGACTCACTTGTCAAGCCCAACCCACTTGTTTACCCTAACCCACTTGTCTATCCTACCCAACAGGTCCATTCTAATCCACTGACCTATCCTACCCATTGGTCTATATCAACCCACTGGATAAATCCAACCGCTTGTTCTGTCCTAATCCACTGGTCTAGTCCATTCCACAGGTCTATCTAAGCACACTGGTCTATCCTAAGCCAATGGTCGATCCTAACCCACTGGTCAATCCTGACCCACTGTTCTGTCCTAATCCACTGATCTATCCTAATCAACTGCTCTCGTCCAACCCACTGGTCTATCCTATCCCACTGGTCTATCTTGACCCAATGGTCCATCATAACGCACTTGTCTATCCTACCCCACTGGTCTATCCCAACCCACTTGTCTACTAACCCACTGGTCTATCCCAACCATTTTGTCTATGCTGACCCACTGGTCTAGCCCAACCCACTGGTATATCCTAACACACTGGTATATCCGAATCAACTCGTCTATCTTAGCCCTCTGGTCTATCCTAACCAACTGGTCGGTCCTGAGCCACTTGTCTATATCAACCCACTGGACAAACCCTAATGTCCTGTCCTAATTCAACTCTGCCCTAATCCAATGGTCGATCCTGACCCACTGGTCTATCCCAACAAACTGGTCTATCTAAGCACACTATTTTATCCTAAGGCACTGGTAGATTCTGACCCACTGTTCTATCCTATCCCACTGGTCAAACCCAACCCACTGTTCTCTCCTAATTCACTGGTCGTTCCTGACCCACCAGTCTATTTCAACCTACTGGTCTATCGTAGCCCACTAGTCGATCCTGACCCAATGGTCTAGCCCAACCCACTGATATATCCCAACCCACTGGTCAATCTTAAACCACTGGTCGATCCTGACCCACTGTTCTATCCCATACCACTGGTCTATCCTGACCCACTGGTCTACCCTGACCTACTGCACTAGTCTAACCTAAGCCACAAATCATACCCAACACACTGTTGTCCTATTCCACTGGTCGATTCTAACCCACTTGTCTATCCTACCCCATTGGTCTATCCCAACCCACTTGTCAATACTGACCCACTGTTCTCTCCGAGCCTACTGATCTATCTTGGCCCACTGGTCTATGCTAACCCACTTTTCTGTCCTGATCCACTGTTCTGTCCTAATCCACTATTCTGCCAGAATCCACCGGTCTAAGCTACCCCACTGGTCAAACCCAACCAACTGTTCTGTCCTAATCCACTGGTCCATCCTGAATCACTGGTCGATCCCAATCCACTGGAATATCATAACCAACTTGTCTAAGCTACCCACTGGTCTATCCTAACCCATTGGTCTATCCTAAACCACTTTGTTATCCTACCCCACTGGTCTATCCTAACCCACTGATCTATCCTGACCCACTGGTCGAACCCAACCCACTGCTGTCCTAATCCACTGGTCGATCCTGACTCACTTGTCAAGCCCAACCCACTGATTTATCCTAACCCACTTGTCTACCCTACCCAACAGGTCCATTCTAATCCACAAACCTATCCTACCCATTGGTCTATATCAACCCACTGGATAAATCCAACCGCTTGTTCTGTCCTAATCCACTGGTCTAGCCCATTCCACATGTCTATCTAAGCACACTGGTCTATCCTAAGCCAATGGTCGATCCTAACCCACTGGTCAATCCTGACCCACTGTTCTGTCCTAATCAACTGGTCTATCCTAATCAACTGCTCTCGTCCAACCCACTGGTCTATCCTATCCCACTGGTCTATCTTTTTTTTTTATTTTTATTTTTTTTTTGTCATTTTCATTTTTTACAGACAATACAGACAATACTGAACAATTACACAACAAGACAAAATATAATGGCAAATTATAAGATAACCTTATAAAAAAAATATATATATAATATACTGAACATCACATGTCGAAA
>MJUT01022937.1:210778-246272 GCA_002080005.1 Gigantidas platifrons
ATCATAACCAACTTGTCTAAGCTACCCACTGGTCTATCTTAACCCACTGGTCTATCCTAACCCACTTTTCTATCCTACCCCACTGGTCTATCCTAACCCACTGATCTATCATGACCCACTGGTCGAACCAAACCCACTGCTGTCCTAATCCACTGGTTGATCCTGACTCACTTGTCAAGCCCAACCCACTGGTTTATCCTAACCCACTTGTCTATCCTACCCAACAGGTCCATTTTAATCCACTGGCCTATCCTACCCATTGGTCTATATCAACCCACTGGATAAATCCAACCGCTTGTTCTGTCCTAATCCACTGGTCTAGCCCATTCCACAGGTCTATCTAAGCACACTGGTCTATCCTAAGCCACTGGTCGATCCTGACCTACTGTCATAACCTATCCCAATGGTCTATCATAACCCACTGGTCAAACCCAACCCACTATTCTGTCCTAATCCACTGGTCGATCCTGCCCCACAGATCTATTCCAACCTACTGGTCTATCTTAGCCCAATAGTCTATCCTGATCCACTGGTCTAGCCCAACCTATTGGTGTATCCAAATATACCGGTCTATCTTAGCCCATTGGTTTCTCCTAACCCACTGGTCAATCCTGACCCACTGTTCTGTCCTAATCCACTGGTCTATCCTTATCAGCTACTCTCGTCCAACCCACTGGTCTATCCTATCCCACTGGTCTATCTTGACCCAATGGTCTATCCTAACGCACTTGTCTATCCTTCCCCACTGGTCTATCCCAACCCACTTGTCTACTAACCCACTGGTCTATCCCAACCCTCTTGTCTATGCTGACCCACTGGTATAGCCCAACCCACTGGTCTATCATAACCTACTGTTGTCTCATATCCCAATGGTCGATCCTAACCCACTGGTATATCCGAATCAACTCGTCTATCTTAGCCCTCTGGTCTATCCTAACCAACTGGTCGGTCCTGATCCACTTGTTTATATCAACCCACTGGACAAACCATAATGTCCTGTCCTAATCCAGCTCTGCCCTAATCCAATGGTCGATCCTGACCTACTGGTCTATCCCAACCTACTGGTCTATCTTAGCACACTATTCTATCCTAAGGCACTGGTCGATCCTGACCCACTGTTCTATCCTATCCCACTGGTCAAACCCAACCCATTGTTCTGTCCTTATTCACTGGTCGTTCCTGACCCACAAGTCTATTTCAACTTACTGGTCTATCTTAGCCCACTAGTCTATCCTGATGCACTGGTCTATCCCAACCCATTGGTCTATCCATACCTACTGGTCTATCTTAGCCCACTGGTCTCTCCTAACCCACTGGTCAATCCTGACCCACTGTTCTATCCTATGCCAATGGTCAAACCCAACCCACTCTTCTATCCTAATCCACTGGTCTAGCCCAAACCATTGGTCTATCCTAATCCACTGGTCTATCCTGACCCACTGGTCTAGCCCAACCCACTGCTCTATCCCAACCCACTGGTCTATCTTAAACCAAAGGTCGATCCTGACCCACTGTTCTATCCCATCCCACTGGTCTATCCTGACCCACTGGTCTACCCTGACCTACTGCACTAGTCTATCCTAACCCACAAATCATACCCAACACACTGTTGTCCTATTCCACTGGTCGGTTCTAACCCACTGGTCTATCATAATCATCTGCTCTCACTCAACTCATTGATCTATCCTATCCCACTGGTCTATCTTGACCCAATGGGCTATCCTAACCCACTTGTCTATCCTACCCCATTGGTCTATCCCAACCCACTTGTCAATATTGACCCACTGGTCTCTCCGAGCCTACTGATCTATCTTGGTCCACTGGTCTATGCTCACCCACTTTTCTGTCCTGATCCACTGTTCTCTCCTAATCCACTACTCTGCCATAATCCACCGGTCTAAGCTACCCCACTGGTCAAACCCAGCCAACTGTTCTGTCCTAATCCACTGGTCCATCCTGAATCACTGGTCGATCCCAATCCACTGGCCTATCATAACCAACTTGTCTAAGCTACCCACTGGTCTATCCTGACCCACTGGTCTATCCTAACCCACTTTTCTATCCTACCCCACTGGTCTATCCTAACCCACTGATCTATCCTGACCCACTGGTCGAACCCAACCCACTGCTTTCCTAATCCACTTGTCGATCCTGACTCACTTGTCAAACCCATCCCACTGGTTTATCCTAACCCACTTGTCTATCCTACCCAACAGTTCCATTCAATCCACTGACCTATCCTACCCATTGGTCTATATCAACCCACTGGAAAAATCCAACCGCTTGTTCTGTCCTAATCCACTGGTCTAGCCCATTCCACATGTCTATCTAAGCACACTGGTCTATCCTAAGCCAATGGTCGATCCTAACCCACTGGTCAATCCTGACCCACTGTTTTGTCCTAATCCACTGGTCTATCCTAATCAACTGCTCTCGTCCAACCCACTGGTCTATCCTATCCCACTGGTCTATCTTGACCCAATGGTCTATCATAACGCACTTGTCTATCCTACCCCACTGGTCTATCCCAACCCACTTGTCTACTAACCCACTGGTCTATCCCAACCCTTTTGTCTATATCAACCCACTGGACAAACCCTAATGTCCTGTCCTAATCCAACTCTGCCCTAATCCAATGGTCGATCCTGACCCACTGGTCTATCCCAACGTACTGGTCTATCTGAGCATACTATTTTATCCTAAGGCACTGGTCGATCCTGACCCACTGTTCTATCCTATCCCACTGGTCAAACCTAACCCACTGTTCTGTCCTAATTTACTGGTCGTTCCTGACCCACACGTCTATTTCAACCTACTGGTCTATCGTAGCCCATTAGTCTATCCTCATCCACTGGTCTATCCCAATCCATTGGTCTATCCGAACCTACTGGTCTATCTTAGCCCACTGATCTCTCCTAACCCACTGGTCAATCCTGACCCACTGTTCTATCCTATGTCAATGGTCAAACCCAACCCACTGTTCTATCCTAATCCACTGGTCTAGCCCAAACCATTTGTCTATCCTAATCCACTGGTCGATCCTGACCCACTGGTCTAGCCCAACTAACTGCTCTATCCCAACCCACTGGTCTATCTTAAACCACTGGTCGATCCTGACCCACTGTTCTATCCCATCCCACTGGTATATCCTGACCCATTGGTCTACCCTGACCTACTGCACTAGTCTATCCTAACCCACAAATCATACCCAACACACTGTTGCCCTATTCCACTGGTCGATTCTAACCCACTTGTCTATCCTACCTCACAGGTCCATCATAATCCACTGGTCGATCCTAACCCACTTGTCTATTCTACCGCACTGGTCTAGCCTAACCCACTGCTCTATCCAAATCCACTGGCCTATCCTGCCCCACTGGTCTCTATCAACCCACTGGACAAACCCAACCGCCTGTTCTGGCCTAATCCACAGGTCGATCCCGACCCACTGGTCTAGCCCAACCCACTGCTCTATCCCAACCCACTGGTCTATCTTAAATCACTGGTCGATCCTGTCCCACTGGTCTACCCTGACCTACTGCACTAGTCTATCCTAACCCACAAATCATACCCAACACACTGTTGTCCTATTCCACTGGTCGATTCTAACTCACTGGTCTATCATAATCCTCTGCTCTCACTCAACCCATTGATCTATCCTATCCACTGGTCTATCTTGACCCAATGGGCTATCCTAACCAACTTGTCTATCCTACCCCACTGGTCTATCCCAACCAACTTGTCAATACTGACCCACTGGTCTCTCCGAGCCTACTGATCTATCTTAGCCCACTGGTCTATGCTAACCCACCTTTCTCTCCTGATCCACTGTTCTGTCCTAATCCACTATTCTGCCAGAATCCACCGGTCTAAGCTACCCCACTGGTCAAACCCAACCAACTGTTCTGTCCAAATCCACTGTCCATCCTGAATCACTGGTCGATCCCAACCCACTGGCCTATCATAACCAACTTGTCTAAGCTACCCACTAGTCTATCCTAACCCACTGGTATATCCTAACCCTCTCTTCTATCCTACCCCACTGGTCTATCCTAACCCACTAATCTATCCTGACCCACTGGTCGAACCCAACCCACTGCTGTCCTAATCCACTGGTCTATCCTAACCCACTGTTCTGTCCTAATCCACTGGTCTATCCTAATCAACTGTTCTCGTCCAACCCACTGGTCTATCCTATCCCACTGGTCTATCTTGACCCAATGGTCTATCATAACGCACTTGTCTATCCTACCCCACTGGTCTATCCCAACCCACTTCTCTACTAACCCACTGGTCTATCCCAACCCTCTTGTCTATGCTGACACACTGGTCTAGCCCAACCCACTGGTCTATCCTAACCCACTGTTGTGTCATATCCCAATGGTCGATCCTAACCCACTGGTATATCCGAATCAACTCGTCTATCTTAGCCCTCTGGTCTATCCTAACCAACTGGTCGGTCCTGACCCACTTGTCTATATCAACCCACTGGACAAACCCTAATGTCCTATCCTAATCCAGCTTTGTCCTAATCCAATGGTCGATCCTGACCCACTGATCTATCCCAACCTATTGGTCTATCTTAGCACACTATTTTATCCTAAGGCACTGGTCGATCCTGACCCACTGATCTATCCTATCCCACTGGTCAAACCCAACCCACTGTTCTGTCCTAATTCACTGGTCGTTCCTGACCCACAAGTCTATTTCAACCTACTGGTCTATCGTATCCCACTAGTATATCCTGATCTACTGGGCTATCCCAACCCATTGGTCTATCCAAACCTACTGGTCTATCTTAGCCCACTGGTCTCTCCTAACCCACTGGTCAATCCTGACCAACTGTTCTATCCTATGCCAATGGTCAAACCCAACCCACTGTTCTATCCTAATCCACAGGTCTAGCCCAAACCATTTGTCTATCCTAATCCACTAGTCTATCCTGACCCAATGGTCTATCTTAACCCACTGGTTTATCCTAACCCACTAGTCATACCAAACCCACTGTTGTCCTAACCCATTGTTCTCTCCTAATCCACTGGTCGATCCTGACCCACTGGTCTAGCCCAACCCACTGGTCTAGCCCAACCCACTGCTCTATCCCAGCCCACTGGTCTATCTTAAACCACTGGTCGATCCTGACCCACTGTTCTATCCCATCCCACTGGTCTATCCTGACCCACTGGTCTACCCTGACCTACTGCACTATTCTATCCTAACCCACAAATCATACCCAACACACTGTTGTCCTATTCCACTGGTCGATTCTAACCCACTGGTCTATCATAATCCTCTGCTCTCACTCAACCCATTGATCTATCCTATCCCACTGGTCTATCTTGACCCAATGGTCTATCATAACGCACGTGTCTATCCTACCCCACTGGTCTATCCCAACCCACTTGTTTACTAACCCACTGGTCTATCCCAATCCTCTTGTTAATGCTGACCCACTGGTCTAGCCCAACCCACTGGTCTATCATAACACACTGGTATATCCGAATTACGAATCAACTCGTCTACCTTAGCCCTCTGGTCTATCCTAACCAACTGGTCTGTCCTGACCCACTTGTCTATATCAACCCACTGGACAAACCCTAATGTCCTGTCCTAATCCAACTCTGCTCTAATCCAATGGTCGATCCTGACCCACTGGTTTATCCCAACAAACTGGTCTATCTAAGCACACTATTTTATCCTAAGGCACTGGTAGATCCTGACCCACTGTTCTATCCTATCCCACTGGTCAAACCCAACCCACTGTTCTGTCCTAATTCACTGGTCGTTCCTGACCCACCAGTCTATTTCAACCTACTGGTCTATCGTAGCCCACTAGTCGATCCTGACCCAATGGTCTAGCCCAACCCACTGATCTATCCCAACCCACTGGTCAATCTTAAACCACTGGTCGATCCTGACCCACTGTTCTATCCCATCCCACTGGTCTATCCTGACCCACTGGTCTACCCTGACCTACTGCACTATTCTATCCTAACCCACAAATCATACCCAACACAATGTTGTCCTATTCCACTGGTCGATTCTAACCCACTGGTCTATCATAATCCTCTGCTCTCACTCAACCCATTGATCTATCCTATCCCACTGGTCTATCTTGACCCAATGGGCTATCCTAACCCACTTGTCTATCCTACCCCATTGTATATCCTAACCCACTTGTCAATACTGACCCACTGTTCTCTCCGAGCCTACTGATCTATCTTGGCCCACTGGTCTATGCTAACCCACTTTTCTGTCCTGATCCACTGTTCTGTCCTAATCCACTATTCTGCCAGAATCCACCGGTCTAGGCTACCCCACTGGTCAAACCCAACCAACTGTCTGTCCTAATCCACTGTTCCATCCTGAATCACTGGTCGATCCCAATCCACTGGAATATCATAACCAACTTGTCTAAGCTACCCACTGGTCTATCCTAACCCACTGGTCTATCCTAACCCACTGATCTATCCTGACCCACTCGTCGAACCCAACCCACTGCTGTCCTAATCCACTGGTCGATCCTGACTCACTTGTCAAGCCCAACCCACTGGTTTATCCTAACCCACTTGTCTATCCTACCCAACAGGTCCATTCTAATCCACTGACCTATCCTACCCATTGATCTATATCAACCCACTGGATAAATCCAACCGCTTGTTCTGTCCTAATCCACTGGTCTAGCCCATCCCACATGTCTATCTAAGCACACTGGTCTATCCTAAGCCAATGGTCGATCTTAACCCACTGGTCAATCCTGACCCACTGCTCTGTCCTAATCAACTGGTCTATCCTAATCAACTGCTCTCGTCCAACCCACTGGTCTATCCTATCCCACTGGTCTATCTTGACCAAAATGGTCTATCATAACGCACTTGTCTATCCTACCCCACTGGTCTATCCCAACCCACTTGTCTACTAACCCACTGGTCTATCCCAGCCCTCTTGTCTATGCTGACCCACTGGTCTAGCCCAACCCACTGGTCTATCCTAACACACTGGTATATCCGAATCAACTCGTCTATCTTAGCCCTCTGGTCTATCCTAACCAACTGGTCGGTCCTGACCCACTTGTCTATATCAACCCAATGGACAAACCCTAATGTCCTGTCCTAATCCAACTCTGCCCTAATCCAATGGTCGATCCTGACCCACTGGTCTATCCCAACCTACTGGTCTATCTAAGCACACTATTTTATCCTTAGGCACTGGTCGATCCTGACCCACTGTTCTATCCTATCCCACTGATCAAACCCAACCCACTGTTCTGTCCTAATTCACTGGTCGTTCCTGACCCACCAGTCTATTTCAACCTACTGGTCTATCTTAGCCCACTAGTCTATCCTGATCCACTGGTCTATCCCAACCCATTGGTCTATCCATACCTACTGGTCTATCTTAGCCCACTGGTCTCTCCTTACCCACTGGTCAATCCTGACCCACTGTTCTATCCTATGCCAATGGTCAAACCCAACCCACTTTTCTATCCTAATCCATTGGTCTAGCCCAAACCATTGGTCTATCCTAATCCACTGGTCTATCCTGACCCACTGGTCTAGCCCAACCCACTGTTCTATTCCATCCCACTGGTCTATCCTGTCCCACTGGTCTACCCTGACCTAGTGCACTAGTCTATCCTAACCCACAAATCATACCCAACACACTGTTGTCCTATTCCACTGGTCGATTCTAACCCACTGGTCTATCATAATCATCTGCTCTCACTCAACTCATTGATCTATCCTATCCCACTGGTCTATCTTGACCCAATGGGCTATCCTAACCCACTTGTCTATCCTACCTAATTGGTCTATCCCAACCCACTTGTCAATACTGACCCACTGGTCTCTCCGAGCCTACTGATCTATCTTGGCCCACTGGTCTATGCTCACCCACTTTTCTGTCCTGATCCACTGTTCTCTCCTAATCCACTATTCTGCCATAATCCACCGGTCTAAGCTACCCCACTGGTCAAACCCAACCAACTGTATTGTCCTAATCCACTGGTCCATCCTGAATCAATGGTCGATCCCAATCCACTGGCCTATCATAACCAACTTGTCTAAGCTACCCACTGGTCTATCCTAACCCACTTTTCTATCCTACCCCACTGGTATATCCTAACCCACTGATCTATCCTGACCCACTGGTCGAACCCAACCCACTGCTGTCCTAATCCACTGGTCGATCCTGACTCACTTGTCAAACCCAACCCACTGGTTTATCCTAACCCACTTGTCTATCCTACCCAACAGGTCCATTCTAATCCACTGAGCTATCCTACCCATTGGTCTATATCAACCCACTGGATAAATCCAACCGCTTGTTCTGTCCTAATCCACTGGTCTAGCCCATTCCACATGTCTATCTAAGCACACTGGTCTATCCTAAGCCAATGGTCGATCCTAACCCACTGGTCAATCCTGACCCACTGTTCTGTCCTAATCCACTGGTGTATCCTAATCAACTGCTCTCGTCCAACCCACTGGTCTATCCTATCCCACTGGTCTATCTTGACCCAATGGTCTATCATAATGCACTTGTCTACTAACCCACTGGTCTATCCAAACCCTCTTGTCTACTAACCCACTGGTCTATCCAAACCCTCTTGTCTATGCTGACCCACTGGTCTAGCCCAACCCACTGGTCTATCCTAACATACTGGAATATCCGAATCAACTCGTCTATCTTAGCCCTCTGATCTATCCTAACCAACTGGTCAGTCCTGACCCACTTGTCTATATCAACCCACTGGACAAACCCTAATGTCCTGTCCTAATCAAACTATGCCCTAATCCAATGGTCGATCCTGACCCACTGGTCTATCCCAACCTACTGGTCTATCTAAGCGCACTATTTTATCCTAAGGCACTGGTCGATCCTGACCCACTGTTCTATCCTATCCCACTGGTCAAACCGAACCCACTGTTCTGTCCTAATTCACTGGTCGTTCCTGACCCACCAGTCTATTTCAACCTACTGGTCTATCGTAGCCCATTAGTCTTTCCTGATCCACTGGTCTATCCCAACCCATTGGTCTATCCAAACCTACTGGTCTATCTTAGCCCACTGGTTTCTCCTAACCCACTAGTCAATCCTGACCCACTGTTTTATCCTATGCCAATGGTCAAACCCAACCCACTGTTCTATCCTAATCCACTGGTCTAGCCCAAGCCATTGGTCTATCCTAATCCCACTGGTGTATCCTAACCCACTTGTATATCCTACCCAATAGGTCCATTCTAATCCACTGGCCTATCCTACCCATTGGTCTATATCAACCCACTGGATAAATCCAACGCTTGTTCTGTCCTAATCCACTGGTGTAGCCCATTCCGCATGTATATCTAAGCACACTGGTCTATCCTAAGCCACTGGTCGATCCTGACTCACTGTCATAACCTATCCCAATGGTCTATCCTAACCCACTGGTCAAACCCAACCCACTGTTCTGTCCTAATCCACTGGTCGATCCTTCCCCACAGGTATATTCCAACCTACTGGTCTATCTTAGCCCAATAGTCTATCCTGATCCACTGGTCTAGCCCAACCTTTTGGTGTATCCAAATATACCGGTCTATCTAAGCCCACTGGTTTCTCCTAACCCACTGGTCAATCCTGACCCACTGTTCTGTCCTAATCCACTGGTCTATCCTTATCAACTACTCTCGTCCATCCCACTGGTCTATCCTATCCCACTGGTCTATCTTGACCCAATGGTCTATCCCAACCCACGTGTCTACTAACCCACTGGTCTATCCCAACCCTCTTGTCTATGATGACCCACTGGTATAGCCCAACCCACTGGTCTATCCTAACCCACTGTTGTGTCATATCCCGATGGTCGATCCTAACCCACTGGTATATCTGAATCAACTCGTCTATCTTAGCCCTCTGCTCTATCCTAACCAACTGGTCGGTCCTGATCCACTTGTCTATATCAACCCACTGGACAAACCATAATGTCCTGTCCTAATCCAGCTCTGCCCTAATCCAATGGTCGATCCTGACCCACTGGTCTATCCCAACCTACTGGTCTATCTTAACACACTATTCTATCCTAAGGCACTGGTCGATCCTGACTCACTGTTCTATCCTATCCCACTGGTCAAACCCAACCCACTGTTCTGTCCTAATTCACTGGTCGTTCCTGACCCACAAGTTTATTTCAACCTACTGGTCCATCTTAGCCCACTAGTCTATCCTGATCCACTGGTCTATCCCAACCCATTGGTCTATCCAAACCTACTGGTCTATCTTAGCCCACTGGTCTCTCCTAACCTACTGGTCAATCCTGACCCACCGTTCTATCCTATGCCAATGGTGAAACCCAACCCACTGTTCTATCCTAATCCACTGGTCTAGCCCAAACCATTAGTCTATCCTAATCCACTACTCTATCCTGACCCACTGGTCTATCTTAACCCACTGGTTTATCCTAACCCACTGGTCATACCAAACCCACTGTTGTCATAACCCACTGTTCTCTCCTAATCCACTGGTCGATCCTGACCCACTGTTCTATCCTATGCCAATGGTGAAACCCAACCCACTGTTCTATCATAATCCACTGGACTAGCCCAAACCATTAGTCTATCCTAATCCACTACTCTATCCTGACCCACTGGTCTATCTTAACCCACTGGTTTATCCTAACCCACTGGTCATACCCAACCCACTGTTGTCATAACCCACTGTTCTCTCGTAATCCACTGGTCGATCCTGACCCACTGGTCTAGCCCAACCCACTGCTCTATCCCAACCCACTGGTCTATCTTAAACCACTGGTCGATCCTGACCCACTGTTCTATCCCATCCCACTGGTCTATCCTGACCTACTGCACTAGTCTATCCTAGCCCACAAATCATAACCAACACACTTGTCCTATTCCACTGGTCGATTCTAACCCACTGGTCTATCATATTCCTCTGCTCTCACTCAACCCATTCATCTATCCTATCCCACTGGTCTATCTTGACCCAATGGGCTATCCTAACCCACTTGTCTATCCTACCCCACTGGTCTATCCCAACCCACTTGTCTATACTGACCTACTGGTCTCTCCGAGCCTACTGATCTATATTAGCCCCCTGGTCTATGCTAACCCACTTTTCTGTCCTGATCCACTGTTCTGTCCTAATCCACTATTCTGCCAGAATCCACCGGTCTAAGTTACCCCACTGGTCAAACCCAACCAACTGTTCTGTCCTGATCCACTGGTACATCCTGAATCACTGGTCGATCCCAACCCACTGGCCTATCATAACCAACTTGTCTAAGCTACCCACTGGTCTATCATAACCCACTGGTCTATCCTAACCCACTTTTCTATCCTACCCCACTGGTATATCATAACCCACTGATCTATCCTGACCCACTGGTCGAACCCAACCCACTGCTGTCCTAATCCACTGGTCGATCCTGACTCACTTGTCAAGTCCATCCCACTGGTGTATCCTAACCCACTTGTATATCCTACCCAATAGGTCCATTCTAATCCACTGGCCTATCCTACCCATTGGTCTATATCAACCCACTGGATAAATCCAACCGCTTGTTCTCTCCTAATCCACTGGTCTAGCCCATTCCACATGTCTATCTAAGCACACTGGTCTATCCTAAGCCACTGGTCGATCCTGACCCACTGTCATAACCTATCCCAATGGTCTATCCTAGCCCACTGGTCAAACCCAACCCACTGTTCTGTGCTAATCCTCTGGTCGATCCTTCCCCACAGGTCTATTCCCACCTACTGGTCTATATTAGCCCAATAGTCTATCCTGATCCACTGGTCTAGTCCAACCCATTGGTCTATCCAAACCTACCGGTCTTTCTTAGCCCACTGGTCTCTCCTAACCCACTGGTCAATCCTGACCCACTGTTCTGTCCTAATCCACTGGTCTATCCTAATCAACTTCTCTCGTCCAACCCAATGGTCTATCCTAACGCACTTGTCTATCCTACCCAACTGGTCTATCCCAACACACTTGTCTACTAACCCACTGGTCTATCCCAACCCTCTTGTCTATGCTAACCCACTGGTCTAGCCCAACCCACTGGTCTATCCTAACCCACTGTTGTGTCATATCCCAATGGTCGATCCTAACCCACTGGTATATCCGAATCAACTCGTCTATCTAAGCCCCCTGGTCTATACTAACCAACTGTTCGGTCCTGACCCACTTGTCTATATCAATCCCCTGGACAAACCCCTAATTTATTGTACTAATCCAGCTCTGCCATAATCCAATGGTCGACCCTGACCCACTGGTCTATCCCAACCTATTGGTCTATCTTAGCACACTATTCTATCCTGAGGCACTGGTCGATCCTGACCCACTGTTCTATCATATCCCACAGGTCAAACCCAACCCACTGTTCTGTCCTAATTCACTGGTCGTTCCTGACCCACAAATCTATTTCAACCTACTTGTCTATCTTAGCCCACTAGTCTATCCTGATCCACTGGTCTATCCCAACCCATTGGTCTATCCAAACCTACTGGTCTATCTTAGCTCACTGGTCTCTCCTAACCCACTGGTTAATCCTGACCCACTGGTCTAGCCCAACCCACTGCTCTATCCCAACCCACTGGTCTATCTTAAACCACTGGTCGATCCTGACCCACTGTTCTATCCCATCCCACTGGTCGAACCTGACCAACTGCTCTAGCCCAACCCACTGCTCTATCCCAACCCACTGGTATATCTTAGCCCACTAGTCTATCCTGATCCACTGGTCTATCCCAACCCATTGGTCTATCCATACCTACTGGTCTATATTAGCCCACTGGTCTCTTCTAACCCACTGGTCAATCCTGAGCCACTGTTCTATCATATGCCAAAGGTCAAACCCAATCCACTGTTCTATCCTAATCCACTGGTCTAGCTCAAACCATTGGTCTATCCTAATCCACTAATCTATCCTGACCCACTGGTCTATCTTAACCAACTGGTTTATCATAACCCATAGTCATACCCAACCCACTGTTGTCCTAACCCACTGTTCTCTCTTAATCCACTGGTCGATCCTGACCCACTGGACTAGCCCAACCCACTGCTCTATCCCAACCCACTGGTCTATCTTAAACCACTGGTCGATCCTGACCCACTGTTCTATCCCATCCCACTGGTCGAACCTGACCCACTGCTCTAGCCCAACCCACTGCTCTATCGCAACCCACTGGTCTATCTTAGACCACTGGTCGATACTGACCCACTGTTCTATCCCTTTCCACTGGTCTATCCTAACCCACTGGTCAATCCTGACCCATTGTTCTATCCTATGCCAATGGTCAAACCCAACCCACTGTTCTATCCTAATCCACTGTTGTCCTAACCCACTGTTCTCTCCTAATCCACTAGTCTATCCTGACCCACTGGTCTATCTTAACCCACTGGTTTATCCTAACCAACTAGTCATACCCAACCCACTGTTGTCCTAACTAACTGTTCTCTCCTAATCCACTGGTCGATCTTGACCCACTGGTCTATTCCATCCTACTGATCTATCTTAGCCGAATAGTCTATCCTGATCCACTGGTCTAGCCCAACCCACTGTTCTATCCACACATACTAATCTATTTTAGTCCACTGGTCTCTCCTAATCCACTGCTCAATCCTGACCCACTGGTATAGCCCAAACCACTGGTCTATCCTAACTCACTGGTCTATCCTGACCCACTGGTCTACCCTGACACACTGCACTGGTCTATCCTAACCCATTAGTCATACCCAACACACTGTTTTCCTAATCCACTGGTCGATCCTAATCCACTGGTTTATCCTAATCCTCCGCTCTCACCCAACCCATTGGTCTGTCCTATCCCACTGGTCTATCTTGACCGAATGTGATATCATAACCCACTTGTCTATCTTACTCCACTGGTCTATCCCAACCCACTTGTCAATACTGACCCACTGGTCTATCCGAACCTACTGATCTATCTTAGCCCACTGGTCTATGCTAACCCACTTTTCTGTCCTTATCCACTATTCTGTCCTAATCCATTGTTCTGCCATAATTCATCGGTCTAACCTATCCCACTGGTCAAACCCAACCAACTGTTCTGGCCTAATCCACTGGTCCATCCTGAATCATTGGTCTAGCCCAACCCACTGGTCTATCCTAACCCACTTGTTTATCCTGAATCACTGGTCTATCTTAACCCATTGGTTTATCCTAATCCACTGGTCTATCCTAACCCACTTGTCTATTCTACCCAGGAGTATCACCTCAAGGGTATATATAGGAGTATCACCTTGAGGTTATGAATATGAGTAACACCATTAGGATATAGAAAGGAGTATTTCTTTTAGGTTATGGATAGGAGTATCACTTCAGGTTATGGATAAGAGTATCACTTAAGGTTATGGGTAGGAGTATTACCTTTAGGATATGGATATGCGCAACACCTTTATGAAATGAATATGAGTATAACCTTTAGAATATGGATAGTAGTTTTACCGTTAGGATGTAGATATGAGTATCATCTTTAGAATATGGATACGAGTATCACCTTTAGGATATTGATAAGAGTATCACCTTTAAGATATAGATAGGCATACCACCTTTATGATATATATAGGAATATCATTTTTAGAATATGGATAGGAGTATCACCTTTTGAATATGGATAGCAGTATTACCATTAGGGCCTAAATATGAGTATCATCTTTAGAATATGCATTGGTGTATCACCTTAATGGTATAAGTAGCAGTATCACCGTTAGGGTATGGATAGGAGTATTACCTTTAGGGTATAGATATGAGTATCATCTTTAGAATATGCATAGGTGTATCACCTTAAGGGTATAAATAGCAGTAGCACCGTTAGGATATGGATAGGAGTATCTCCGTTAGGATATGGATAGGAATATCACCTTTAGGATATAGATATCAGTAACACCTTTAGGGTATAGATAGTAGTATCTCCGTTATGATATGGATAGAAATATCACCTTTAGGATATAGATAGGCGTATCACCTTTAGGATATGGGTAGGAGTATCACATTTACGACATAGGTAGGAATATCACCTTCAGGATATAGATAGGATTATCCCTTTTAGTATAAATATATCAGTATCATCATTACGATATGGCTAGGAGTATCACCATTAGGATATGGGTGGGAGTATCACCGTTAGGTTGTTGATAGGTGTTTTAACTTTAGGATATGGATAAGAGTATCACTCTTAGGATATGGGTAGGTGTATTACCTTTAGGATATAGATTGGAATATCACCGTTAGGTTTAGGTTATAGATAGGTATATCACCTTTATGATATCGATAGCAGTAGCACCTTTAAGATATGGGTAAGAGTATCACCTTTAGGATATACGTAGGAGTATCCCCTTTAGGATATAGATAGGAGTATTATCTTTAGGATATGGACAGGAGTATCATCCCTATCATATAGATAGCAGTATCACCATTACATTAATAGGATTATCACCTTTATAATATTGGTAGGATTATCACCTTTAGGGTATGGATAGGATTATCACCCTTATGTTATGGACAGGAGTATCACCTTTATGATATGTGTACGATTGTCACCTTTTGGATATGAATAGGAGTATAACTTTTAGAATATGGATAGGAGTATTACTTTAGGTCATAGGTAGGAGAATTAGCTTTAGAATATGGATAGGAATATCACCTTTAGGACATGGATAGGAGTACCACATTTATAATATGGATATAAGTATCACCTTTAAGATATGGATATTAGTATCACCTGTAGAATATGGATAGGAGTAATGCTTTTATGATATATATAAGAAAACCACCTTCAAGACATGCATAGGAGTATCACCTTTAAGATATTGATAAGAGGGTCACCTTTAGGATATAGACACGTGTATCACTCTTATGATATATATAGGAGTATCAACTGTTGGATATGGATAGGAGTATTACTTTAGGATATGTGTAGGAGTATCACCTTTACGATATTGATCGGAATATCACCTTTAGGTTTAGCTTATAGATAGGTGTATTACCTTTATGATATCGATAGAAGTATCACTTTTATCGTAGGGATTGGAATATCACCTTTAGGATATATACCGGAGCATCAACTTTAGAATATGGATAGCAGTATCACCTTTAGGATATATATAGAAGTATCATCTTTAGAAAATTGATCTGATTATCACCTTTAGGATATAGATAGGGGTATCACCTTAAGGATATGGATAGGAATATCACCTTTAGGATATAGATAGGCGTATCACCTTTACGATATGGGTAAGATTATCATCTTTAGCATATAGATAGGAGTATCATCTTTAAAATATGGATCAAAGTATCACATTTAAGATATGGATATTATTATCACCTTTAGGATATGGATATGAGTAACACTTTTATGATATATATAGGGGTATCACCTTAAGGATATGGATAGGAGTATCACCTTTAGAATATATATAGGAGTATCAGCTTTAGAATATGGATATGATTATCACCTTTAGGACATAGAGAGGGGTATCATCTTTAGAATATGGAATAGGAGTATCACCTTTAGGATATATATAGGTGTATCAGCTTTAGGATATGGATATGAGTATCACCATTAGGATATAGATAGGGGTATTCCCTTAAGGATATGGATAGGAATATCACATTTAGGATATAGATAGGCGTATCACCTTGAGAATATGGGTAGCAGTATCACTTTTAGGATATAAGTAAGATTATCAACTTCATGATATAGATAGGAGTATCACATTTAGGATATAGATATGAGTTTCATTATTATAATATGGATAGGAGTATAACCTTTAGGATATAGATAGCAGTATCACCTTTATAATATTGGTAGGATTATGACCTTTAGGGTATGGATAAGATTATTACCTATCCAATTGTCTATTCTAACCCACTGGTCTATCGTAGCCCACTCTTCTATCCCAATGGTCGATCCTAGCCCTCTGGTTTATCCTAACCCACTGGTCGATCCTGACCCCCTTTTCTGTTCTAATCCACTGGTCAATCATAACCCATTGGTCTAGCCCAAGCCACTATTATATCCTATCCCACTGGTCTATCTTGATCCAATGGTCTATCCTAAGCCACTGGTCTATCCTAAGCCACTGGTCTATCCTAAGCCACTGGTCTATCCTAACCCACATTTCTATTCAACCCCACTGTTCTATCCCAACCTCCTGATCTATCCTGACCCATTGGTCGAACCCAACCCACTGCTGTCCTAATCCACTGGTCGATACTGACTCACTTGTCAAGCCCAACTCACTGGTTTATCCTAACCCACTTGTCTTTCCTACCCAACAGGTCCATTCTAATCCACTGGTCTATCCTAACTCACTGATCTATCCTATTCCACTGGCCTATCCTACCCATTGGTCTATATCACCCCACTGGATAAATCCAACCGCTTGTTCTGTCCTAATCCACTGGTCTAGCCCATCCCACAGGTCTATCTAAGCACACTGGTCTATCCTAAGCCACTGGTCGATCCTGACCCACTGTCATAACCTATCCCAATGGTCTATCCTAACACACTGGTCAAACCCAACCCACTGTTCTGTCGTAATCCACTGGTCGATCCTGCCCCACAGGTCTATTCCAACCTACTGGTCTATCTTAGCCCAATAGTCTATCCTGTTCCACTGGTCTATCCCAACCAATTGGTCTATCCAAACCTACCGGTGTATATTAGCCCACTGGTCTCTCCTAACCCACTGGTCAATCCTGACCCACTGTTCTGTCCTAATCCACTGGTCTATCCTAATCCACTGCTCTCGTCCAACCCACTGGTCTATCCTATCCCACTGGTCTATCTTGACCCACTGGTCTATCCTAGCGCACTTGTCTATCCTACCCCACTGGTCTATCCCAACCCACTTGTCTACTAACCCACTGGTCTATCCCAACCCTCTTGTCTATGCTGACCCACTGGTCTGGCCCAACCCACTGGTCTATCCTAACCCACTGTTGTGTCATATCCCAATTGTCGATCCTAACCCACTGGTATATCCGAATCAAATCGACTATCTTAGCCCTCTGGTCTATCCTAACCAACTGGTCGGTCATGACCCACTTGTCTATATCAACCCACTGGACAAACCCTAATGTCCTGTCCTAATCCAACTCTGCCCTAATCCAATGGTCGATCCTGACCCACTGGTCTATCCCAACCTACTGGACTATCTTAGCACACTATTCTATCCTAAGGCACTGGTCGATCCTAACCCACTGTTCTATCCTATCCCACTGGTCAAACACAACCCATTGTTCTGTCCTCATTGACTGGTCGTTCCTGAACCACACGTCTATTTCAACCTACTGGTCTATCGTAGCCCACTAGTCTATCCTGATCCACTGGTCTATCCCAACCCATTGGTCTATCCAAACCTACTGGTCTATCTTAGCCCACTGGTCTCTCCTAACCCCCTGGTCAATCCTGACCCACTGTTCTATCCTATGCCAATGGTCAAACCCAACCCACTGTTCTATCCTAATCCACTGTTGTCCTAACCCACTGTGCTCTCCTAATCCACTAGTCTATCCTGACCCACTGGTCTGTCTTAACCCACTGGTTTATCCTAACCCACTAGTCATACCCAACCCACTGTTGTCCTAACCCACTGTTCTCTCCTAATCCACTGGTCGATCCTGACCCACTGGTCTATTCCAACCTACTGATCTATCTTAGCCGAATAGTCTATCCTGATCCACTGATCTATCCCAACCCACTGTTTTATCCACACATACTAGTCTATTTTAGTCCACTGGTCTCTCCTAACCCCCTGGTCAATCCTGACCCACTGTTCTATCCCTATGGTCTATCCTAACACACTAGTCATACCCAACCCACTGTTCTCTCCTAATCCACTGCTGAATCCTGACCCACTGGTCTAGCCCAAACCACTGGTCTATCCTAACTCACTGGTCTATCCTGACCCACTGGTCTACCCTGACACACTGCACTGGTCTATCATAACCCATTAGTCATACCCAACACACTGTTTTCCTAATCCACTGGTCGATCCTAATCCACTGGTTTATCCTAATCCTCTGCTCTTACCCAACCCATTGGTCTGGCCTATCCCACTGGTCTATCTTGACCCAATGGGATATCATAACCCACTTGTCTATCTTACTCCACTGGTCTATCCCAACCCACTTGTCTATACTGACCCACTGGTCTATCCGAACCTACTGATCTATCTTAGCCCACTGGTCTATGCTAACCACTTTTCTGTCCTGATTTACTATTCTGTCCTAGTCCATTATTCTGCCATAATCCATCGGTCTAACCTACCCCACTGGTCAAACCCAACCAACTGTTCTGTCCTAATCCACTTGTCCATCCTGAATCACTGGTCTAGCCCAACCCACTGGTCTATCCTAACCCACTTGTTTATCCTGAATCACTGGTCTATCTTAACCCATTGGTTTATCCTAATCCACTGGTCTATCCTAACCCACTTGTCTATTCTACCCAGGAGTATCACCTCAAGGGTATATATAGGAGTATCACCTTGAGGTTATGAATATGAGTTACACCATTAGGATATAGATAGGAGTATTTCTTTTAGGTTATGGATAAGAGTATCACTTAAGGTTATGGGTAGGAGTATTACCTTTAGGATATGGATATGCGCAACACCTTTATGAAATGAATATGAGTATAACCTTTAGAATATGGATAGTAGTTTTACCGTTAGGATGTAAATATGAGTATCATCTTTAGAATATGGATACGAGTATCACCTTTAGGATATTGATAAGAGTATCACCATTAAGATATAGATAGGCATATCACCTTTATGATATATATAGGAATATCACCTTTAGAATATGGATAGGATTATCACCTTTTGAATATGGATAGCAGTATTACCATTAGGGCCTAAATATGAGTATCATCTTTAGAATATGCATGGGTGTATCACCTTAATGGTATAAGTAGCAGTATCACCGTTAGGGTATGGATATGAGTATTACCTTTAGGGTATAGATATGAGTATCATCTTTAGAATATGCATAGGTGTATCACCTTAAGGGTATAAATAGCAGTAGCACCGTTAGGATATGGATAGGAGTATCTTCGTTAGGATATGGATAGGAATATCACCTTTAGGATATAGATATCAGTAACACCGTTAGGGTATAGATAGTAGTATCTCCGTTATGATATGGATAGGAATATCACCTTTATGATATAGATAGGCGTATCACCTTTAGGATATGGGTAGGAGTATCACATTTACGACATAGGTAGGAGTATCTCCTTCAGGATATAGATAGGATTATCCCTTTTAGTATAAAGATATCAGTATCATCATTAGGATATGTCTAGGAGTATCACCATTAGGATATGGGTGGGAGTATCACCGCTAGGTTGTTGATAGGTGTTTTAACTTTAGGATATGGATAAGAGTATCACTTTTAGGATATGGGTAGGAGTATTACCGTTAGGATATAGATTGGAATATCACCGTTAGGTTTAGGTTATAGATAGGTGTATCACCTTTATGATATCGATAACAGTATCACCTTTAAGATATGGGTAGGAGTATCACCTTTAGGATATAAATAGGAGTATCCCCTTTAGGATATAGATAGGAGTATTATCTTTAGGATATGGGCAGGAGTATCATCTCTATCATATAGATAGCAGTATCACCATTACATTGGTAGGATTATCACCTTTAGGGTATGGATAGGATTTTCACCCTTATGTTATGGAGAGGGGTATCACCTTTATGATATGTGTACGATTGTCACCTTTTGGATATGAATAGGAGTATAACTTTTAGAATATGGATAGGAGTATTACTATAGGTCATAGGTAGGATAATTACCTACAGAATATGGATAGGAATATCACCTGTAGAACATGGATAGGAGTACCACATTAATAATATGGATATAAGTATCACCATTAAGATATGGATATTAGTATCACCTGTAGAATATGGATAGAAGTAATGCTTTTATGATATATATAAGAAAATCACCTTCAAGACATGCATAGGAGTATCACCTTAAAGATATTGATAAGAGGGTCATCTTTAGGATATTGACACGTGTATCAATCTTATGATATAGATAGGAGTATCAACTGTTGGATATGGATAGGAGTATTACTTTAGGATATGTGTAGGAGTATCACCTTTACGATATAGATGAGAATATCACCTTTAGGTTTAGCTTATAAATAGGTGTATTACCTTTATGATATCGATAGAAGTATCAATTTTAGGGTAGGGATTGGAATATAACCTTTAGGATATATACCGGAGCATCAACTTTAGAATATGGATAGCAGTATCACCTTTAGGATATATATAGAAGTATCATCTTTAGGAAATTGATATGATTATCACCTTTAGGAAATAGATAGGGGTATCACCTTATGGATATGGATAGGAATATCACCTTTAGGATATGGGTAAGATTATCATCTTTAGCATATAGATAGGAGTATCATCTTTAAAATATGGATATAAGTATCACATTTAAGATATGGATATTATTATTCCCTTTAGGATATGGATATGAGTAACACTTTTATGATATAGATAGGGGTATCACTTTAAGGATATGGATAGGAGTATCACCTTTAGGATATATATAGGAGTATCAGCTTTAGGATATGGATATGATTATCACCTTTAGGACATAGATAGGGGTATCATCTTTAGAATATGGAATAGGAGTATCACCTTTTATGATATAGATAGGGGTATCACTTTAAGGATATGGATAGGAGTATCACCTTTAGGATATATATAGGAGTATCAGCTTTAGGATATGGATATGATTATCACCTTTAGGACATAGATAGGGGTATCATCTTTAGAATATGGAATAGGAGTATCACCATTTATGATATAGATAGGGGTATCACTTTAAGGATATGGATAGGAGTATCACCTTTAGGATATATATAGGAGTATCAGCTTTATAATATGGATATGATTATCACCTTTAGGACATAGATAGGGGTATCATCTTTAGAATATGGAATAGGAGTATCACCTTTAGGATATATATAGGTGTATCACCTTTAGGATATGGATATGATTATCACCATTAGGATATATATAGGGGTATTCCCTTAAGGATATGGATAGGAATATCACATTTAGGATATAGATAGGCATATCATCTTTAGGATATGGGTAGCAGTATCACTTTTAGGATATAAGTAAGATTATCACCTTCAGGATATAAATAGGATTATCCCTTTTAGAAAAAAGACGGGAGTATCAACTTCAGGATGTAGATAGGAGTATCACATTTAGGATATAGATAGCAGTATCACCTTTATAATATTGGTAGGATTATGACATGTAGGGTATGGATAAAATTATTACCTATCCAATTGTCTATTCTAACCCACTGGCCTATCGTAGCCCACTGTTCTATCCCAATGGTCGAACCTAGCCCTCTGGTTTATCCTAACCCACTGGTTGATCTTGACCCCCTGTTCTGTTCTAATCCACTGGTCAATCCTAACCCATTGTTCTAGCCCAAGCCACTATTATATCCTATCCCACTGGTCTATTTTGACCCACTGGTCTATCCTAACCCACTGGTCTATCCTAACCCACATTTCTATCCTACCCCACTGGTATATCCCAACCTCCTGATCTATCCTGATCCATTGGTAGAACCCAACCCACTGCTGTCCTAATCCACTGGTCGATCCTGACTCACTTGTCTAGCCCAACCCACTTGTTTATCCTACCCCACAGGTCAATCCTAATCCACTGGTCTATCCTAAACCACTTGTTTATCCTACCGCACTGGTCTATCATAACCCACTGGTCTATCATAATCCACTGGCCTACGCTTCCCCACTTGTCTATATCAATCCAATGGACAACCCAACTGGTCTAACCCAACCCACTGGTCTAACTAAGCAAACTGGTCTATGCTAAGCCACTGGTCGATCCTGACCCACTGTCTTAATCTATCCCAATGGTCTATCCTAACCCACTAGTCAAACCCAACCCACTGTTCTGTCCTAATCCACTGGTCGATCCTGACCCACTGGTATATTCCAACCTACTGGTCTATCTTAGCCCACTTGTCTATCCTACCCCACTGGTCTATCCAAACCCACTGGTCTATCCTATTCCACTGGCCTATCCTACCCCACTGGTCTATACCAACCCACTGGACAAACCCAACGCATGTTCTGTCCTAATCAACTGGTCTAGCCCATCCCAATGATCTATCTAAGCACACTGGTCAATCCTAGACAACTGGTCGATCCTGACCCACTGTCCTAACATATCCCAATGGCCTATCCTAACCCACTGGTCAAACCCAACACACTTTTCGGTCCTAATCCACTGGTCGATCCTGACCCACTGGTCTATTCCAACCTACTGGTCTATCTTAGCCCACTAATCTATCCTGATCCACTGGTCTATCCCAAACGATTGGTCTATCCAAACCTTCTGGTCTATCTTAGCCCACTGATCTCTCCTAACGCACTGGTTAATCCTTACCCACTGTTCTATCCTATGCCAATGGTCAAACCCAACCCACTGTTCTATCCTGATCCACTGGTCTAGCCCAACCCATTGTTCTATCCAAACCTACTAGTCTATTTTAGCCCACTGGTATCTCCTAACCCACTGATCAATTCTTACCCACTGTTCTATACCAATGGTCTATCCTAACACACTAGTCATACCCAACCCACTGTTCTGTCCTAATCCACTGCTCGATCCTAACCCCCTGGCCTAACCCAACCCATTGGTCTATCCTATCCCACTGGTCTATCTTGACCGAATTGTCTATCCTAACCCACTTGTCTATACTGACCCACTGGTCTATCCGAACTTACTGATCTATCTTAGCTCACTGGTCTATGCTAACCCACTTTTCTCTCCTGATTCACTGTTCTGTCTTAATCAACTATTCTGCCATATTCCACCGGTCTCACCTACCCCACAGATCAAACCCAACCAACTGTTCTGTCCTAATCCACTGGTCCGTCCTGAATCACTGGTCGATCCAAACAGACTGGTCAATCCCGATACACTTTTCGAACCCAACCCGCTGTTCTGTCCTATTCCAATGGTCGATCCTTACCCACTGTTCTAGATCAACCCAATGGTATATCCTAACCCACTTGTTTATCCTAATCCACTTTTCTATCCTAACCCACTTGTCTGTCCTACCCAGCTGGTCTATCCTACAAAATGGTCTATTCTAACCCACTGGTCTATCGTAACCCACTGTTCTCACCCAATGGTCGATCCTAACCCACTGGTCTAGCCCAACGACTGGTCTATCCTAACCCACTATTGTGTCCTACTCCAATGCTCGATCCTAACCCACTGGTCTATCCCAATCTACTGGGCTAACTTAGCCATCTGGTTTATCCTAACCCACTGGTCGATCCTGACCCACTGTTCTGTCCTAATCCATTGGTCAATCCTAACCCATTGGTCTAGCCCAAGCCACTATTATATCCTATCCCACTGGTCTATCCTAATCCACTGGCCTATCCTGCCCCACCGGTCTATATCAACCCACTGGACAAACCCAACCACCTGTTCTGGCCTAATCCACTGGTCTAGCCTGACCCACTGGTCTATCCCAGCCCACTGATCTATCCTAACCCACTGTTCTATCCTATCCCACTGGTCTATCCTGACCCACTGGTCTACCATGACCTACTGCACTAGTCTATCCTAGCCCACTAGTCATACCCGAAACACTGTTGTCCTAATCCACTGTCGATCCTAACCAACTGGTCTATCCTAATCCTCTGCTCTCACCCAACCTATTGGTTTATCCTAACCCACTGGTCTATCCCAATCTACTGGGCTAACCTAGCCTTCTGGTTTATCCTAACCCACTGGTCGATCCTGACCCACTGTTCTGTCCTAATCCACTGGTCAATCCTAACCCATTGGTCTAGCCCAAGCCACTATTATATCCTATGCCACTGGTCTATCTTGACCCATTTGTCTATCCTACCCCACTGGTCTATCCCAACCACCTGATCTATCCTGACCCACTAGTCGAACCCAACCCACTGCTGTCCTAATCCACTGGTCGATCCTGTCTCACTGGTCGAGCCCAGCCCCACTGGTTTATCCTAACCTACTTGTCTTTCCTACCCCACAGGTCAATCCTAATCCACTGGTCTATTCTAACCCACTTTTATATCCTACCGCACTGGTCTATCCTAATCCACTAGCCTATCCTGCCTCACAGGTCTATATCAACGCACTGAACAAGCCCAACCGCATGTTCTGGCCTAAGCCACTGGTCGACCCCGACCCACTGGTCTAGCCCAACCCACTGCTCTATCCCAACCCACTGGTCTATCTTAAATCACTGGTCGATCCTGACCCACTGTTCTATCCTATCCCACCTGTCTATCCTATCGCACTGGTCTATCCTGGCCCACTGGTCTACCCTGACCTACTGCACTAGTCTATCCTAAGCCACTAATCATACCAACACACTGTTGTCCTAATCCATTGGTCGATCCTAACCCACTGGTCTATCCAAATCCTCTGCTCTCACCAAACCCATTGGTCTATCCTATTCCACTGGTCTATCTAGACCCAATGGGCTATCCTAGCCCACTTGTCTATCCCACCCCACTGGTCTATCCCAGCCAATTTGTCCATACTGACCCACTGGTCTATCCGAACCTACTGATCTATCTTATCCCACTGGTCTATGCTAACCCACTTTTCTGTCCTGATCCACTGTTCTCTCCTAATCCACAATTCTGCCAGAATCCAACGATCTAACCTACCCCGCTGCACTGGTCAAACCCAGCCAACTGTTCTGTCTTAATCCACTGGTCTATCCTAACAAACTTGTCTAAGCAACCCACTGGTATATTCTAACCCACTGGCCTATCCTAACCCACTTTTCTATCCTACCAACCCACTGTTTTATCCCAATGGTCCATTCTAACCAACTGGTCTAGCCCAATCCATTGGTCTATCCTAACCCACTGTTGTGTCCTATCCCAATGCTCGATCCTAACCCGCTGGTCTATCCCAATCTACTGGGATAACCTAGCCTTCTGGTTTATCCTAACCCACTGGTCGATCCTGACCCAATGTTCTGTCCTAATCCACTGGTCAATCCTAACCCATTGATCTAGCCCAGGCCACTATTATATCCTCTCCCACTGGTCTATCTTGACCCATTTGTCTATCCTAACCCACTGGTCTATCCTAACCTACATTTCTATCCTACCCCACTGGTCTATCCCAACCACCTGCTCTATCCTGCCCCACTGGTCGAACCAAACCCACTGCTGTCCTAATCCACTGGTCGATCCTGACTCACTGGTCGAGCCTAGCCAACTGGTTTATCCTAACATACTTGTCTATCCTACCCCACAGGTCAATCCTAATCCACTGGTCTATCCTAACCCACTTTTCTATCCTACCGCACTGGTCTATCCTAATCCACTGGCCTATCCTGCCCCACTTGTCTATATCAACGCACTCAACAAGCCCAACCGCCTGTTCTGGCCTAAGCCACTGGTCGATCCTGACCCATTGGTCTAGCCCAACCCACTGCTCTATCCCAAACCACTGGTCTATCTTAAACCATCGGTCGATCCTGACCCACTGTTCTATCCTACCCCACCTGTCTATTCTATCCCACTGGTCTATCCTGACCCACTTGTCTACCCTGACCTACTGCACTAGTCTATCCTAACCCACTAATCATACCCAATACACTGTTATCCTAATCCACTGGTCGATCCTAACCCACTGGTCTCTCCAAATCATCTGCTCTCACCAAACCCATTGGTCTATCCTATCCCACTGGTCTATCTAGACCCAATGGGCTATCCTAACCCACTTGTCTATCCTACCCCACTGGTCTATCCCAACCCACTTGTCAATACTGACCCACTGGTCTATCCGAACCTACTGATCTATCTTAGCCCACTGGTCTATGCTAACCTCCACATTTCTGTCCTGATCCACTGTTCTGTCCTATCCACAATTCTTCAATAATCCACCGGTCAAACCTACCCCACTGGTCAAACCCAACCAACTGTTCTGTCCTAATCCTCTGGTCCATCCTGAATCACTGGTCGATCCCAACCCACTGGTCTATCCTAACCAACTTGTCTAAGCTACCCACTGGTATATCCTAACCCACTTTTCTATCCTGCCCCACTGGTCTATGCTAACCCACTTGTCTATCCTACCCAGCTGGTCTATTCTACAAAATAGTATATTCTAACCCACTGGTCTATCGTAACCCACTGTTTTATCCCAATGGTCGATCCTAACCAACTGGTCTAGCCAATCCATTGGTCTATCCTAACCCACTGTTGTGTCCTATCCCAATGCTCGATCCTAACCCACTGGTCAATCCCAATCTACTGGGCTAACGTAGCCTTCTGGTTTATCCTAACCCACTGGTCGATCCGGACCCACTGTTCTGTTCTAATCCACAGGCCAATCCTGACCCATTGGTCTAGCACAAGCCACTATTATATCCTATCCCACTGGTCTATCTTGACCAATTTGTCTATCCTATCCACTGGTCTATCCCAACCACCTTATCTATCCTGACCCACTGGTCGAACCCAACCCACTGCTGTCCTAATCTTCTGGTCGATCCTGATTCACTGGTCGAACCCAGCCGACTGGTTTATCCTAACCCACCTGTCTATCCTACCCCAAAGGTCCATCCTAATCCACTGGTCTATTCTAAGCCACTTGTCTATCCTACCCCACTGGTCTATCCTAATCCACTGGCCTATCCTTCCCCACCGGTCTATGTAAAACCACTGGACAAACCCAACCGCCTGTTCTGGCCTAATCCACTGGTCGATCCAGACCCACTGGTCTAGCCCAACACACTGGTATATCCCAACACACTCTTCTATCCTATCCCACTGGTCTATCCAGACCAACTGGTCTACCCTGACCTGCGGCACTGGTCTATCCTAACCCACTGGTCTACCCTGACCTACTGCACTGGTCTATCCTAACCCACTAGTCCTACCCGACACACTGTTGTCCTAATCCACTGGTCGATCATAACCAACTGGTCTATCCTTATCCTCTGCTCTCACCCAACCTATGGGTCTATCCTATCCCACTGGTGTATCTTGACCCAATGGGCTATCCTAAGCCACTTGTCTATATCCCACCCCACAGGTCTATCCCAACCAACTTGTCCATACTGACCCACTGGTCTATCCGAACCTACTGATCTATCTTAGCCCACTGGTCTATGCTAACCCACTTTTCTGTCCTGATCCACTGTTCTCTCCTAATCCACAATTCTGCCAGAATTCACCGGTCTAACCTACCCCACTGTACTGGTCAAACCCAGCCAACTGTTCTGTCCTAATCCACTGGTCCATCCTGAATCACTGGTCAACCCACTGGTCTATCCTAACAAACTTTTCTATCCTATCAACCCACAGTTTTATCCCAATGGGCCATCCTAACCAACTGGTCTAGCCCAATCCATTGGTATATCCTAACCCACTGTTGTGTCCTATCACAATGCTCGATCCTAACCCACTGGTCTATTCCAATCTACTGGGCTAACCTAGCCTTCTGGTTTATCCTAACCCACTGGTCGATCCTGTAGGCTTGGCAGAAAGTGGCAAATACCAATTTTCAAGTCTATATCTAACATATACCATAGGATTCCCAACTTTGATCGAAGTGACCTTGACCTTTGACCTACAGATTTGCATGATAGTGAACATCTATGCCAAGTATCATCACTTAGCTCCAAATGGTTTTTAACTTATAGAGACACGCTTGGCAGCCACCCGCTGTACAGCACCAATCCAACAACCGTATCTCCAAAGGAAAACTCGGTTAAAAATGCACAATGTTGACATGGCCAACATGGATTTAATCAAAGTTATTCTGCAACTGGCAAATTTAACATGAACACATTGACACAGGAAAAGACAAAATAGATGATGTCATATGCATGAAAACCATTCCACAGGATTCTGTGTTGTTCGTGTATTTGTGTTGTTTGTTGGTTGTCATTAATTCTATGCTTCCCAGGTTTGTCTTTTGTCATTGGTTGTTGATCAATGATTGCCCCTTCGGTATTCTTTTCTCTTCTTTGTAATGAATAAAGACTTTAAGGAATCTAGATCAAGGTGATGGGAACCATCACAGATGGCCACGCATGCAAGTACAATGTAAATGTCAAATGCAATTTATTGTGTCAGGATATCTAAGACATACCAAAAGTATTAAAGGGCCCGGGTGGTTCAATGAGTTAGGTAGTTGGATTACCTAACAACTCATACAATCACATCACCAATATGGCATGGGTTCGCACCCTGTTTTGTAAATTACAAACCAGAAGCTCCCAGGAGCCTGTAATCGCTCACCTGGATCAAAGCTGCTTTCAATAACAACGCAACTTCACTGTGACGGCAATCTTGGTGGGAGAGCGCGACTGCCGGACATAATTTTGGAAAAAGACCATCAAAGTTTGGTTCTAATTGAGCTACTGGTTCCAGACAAGAAGATTTTTATGTGAATTTCCCATAGGCTCTTTTGTAAAATTAAGTTCGGCTGTGGCGGCCATCTTGGTCGGAAATGCCGAACACAATTTAGAAAGAGAATCACCCAAAGATCATATCAGCAAAGTTTGGTTCAGAGGAGAAGATTTTTTTTTTTAATTTCATCCCCGATTTGGCCAGGTGAGCTAAAAAGGGCAATAACTCCCAAGATGGGTAATCAGATTTCCTTCAAAATTGCAGGGTAGGTAGATCTTGACATGCTGAACATGTATGCAGTTGAATTTAACATCTATCTCTTATAATTTTTGAAAAAAAAGGACGAAAAGTCCAAAATATGCCTAATTTGCATAATCGGTATAAATCGGCTGAACGAAAAATTTCACAGAAAAACCTGTAATATATGTTAAACTGCTCATTGCCATGTAGCTGCAGTTTAAATTTGAGCTCATTTTGACTTATACTAAAGCAGCAATAGACAATTGAAATTCCATCCCCCTTTTTTCTATTTTTAACTTGGCGGCTATCTTGGTTTGAAGTCGGGAACACCTGACACACTTTTGGAAGTGGGCCATCCATGGACCATTCCACCAAAGTCTGGTTGCAATTGGCCCTGTAGTTTCTGAGGAGAAGATTAAAATGTGAAATGTTGATGGATGGACGATGGACGACAGACGACGGACAAAAGTGATGGCAATTGCTCACATGACCCTTTGGGTCAGGTGAGCTAAAAAGGGTGAATTCGATTCACAGCCGCAGGTGATAAAGTTTACCAGTTGTTTGCCCATGGTCGGTGGTTCTCTCCGGCTTCTTCCACCACTAAACCTGGTCGCCATGATATAGCTGAAATATTGCTGAAAGTGGCGTTAAACATAATAAATCAAATCATATCAACCAAAAGTATTAACTTCAAAGGGATCAAAAGTTATAGAGGGGACACAAATTCTAATGGACCAGCAACAGTATATGTCTTTAATTTCATGTAATAATTAAACATTTTAGAAAGATATTTGAACTTAATATCAGTGCTATCAGAAAAGAGTATACAAAACTGACTTATTTATTAATGAATTTATATAACTGTCTCCTGTTGGTACTCTTTTCTGATAGCACTGGTAAAGATTTAGTGATGGTTGAGAAACTCTCCCAGCTGATTTTCTTTCTTAGTGGGCCACTGGAAGAGTTCACCAGTACATTCCTTCATACATATCAAGCAAACTTCCTCCCTCTTTTCATTAACCTCCAAAATCTACAAAAGAAATCATAAGTATCACCATTACATATATGGGTTATATCAATATGAAATGGCCCCTTTAGTTTGTAATCTGAAATCTACAGTACTGGAATATATATGCATAAAATTGCACATTTAATTGTGTATGCACACATGTTATTGTAATTATATCTCCAACTGTGACAAGTTAACAAAAGACAATGATGGATGCCAAGTGATGGCAAAAGTTCACAAAATCTTTTATGCCATGTGATCTAAAACTGAACATAAAACATGCATTTTCCAAATACTAGATTTCAAATAAATACATAACAATCTTATCAAATATTTTATCTGATCTGACTTTGTACCTGTAACCGTCTTCATTCAGTTCTGAACATATTTTGAGGTAGGACCATTTGATGCCCAGGTGTCTGCTTACATTCATTGCACTGGTATCTTTAGATTGTATGCATGCTGTTACTAATGCTCGACGTAAAGCTTTCTCAGATATTACTGCTCTTGAGTCTAAATAATTTTATTTTTATTTTATTGAAGCAGTAATATTCTACTTTTCTCTTTTTTGGTGTTGTTATCCCTACTTTCTCAAGAGCTGCACGTTTCGCTGGTGATGCAATGCTGATAATATTCATGATTACTTTTTGCCATTTTTTCTGCACTTTTTGGGAGATATTGTTTTACCCTCTGTATTGCTTTTTCTTCAGCTGAAGGACTACTAAAAATTTGATTAGATTTTTCTGGTTTTGTTTTCCTCTTCTTGTTTTGCGACATTTTTCTATTGCGGTCCTTTTCCTTGACATACCTTCTGGCCAGATAACCTGCTACGAGATTCTTGTTTTTTTATTCGCTAGCACTACAAAGTCAAGAGATTCTGAACAGACCAGTTTTTGTGCTACATATTCTGAAAAGTGTCTGAAAATTCTGAAAATTACTTAACATTCTGAACAGATTCTGAACATTACTGAAAATTCTGAACAGATTCTGAAAATTATGAAAATTGCTGAAAATTCTGAACAGATTCTGAATATTACTGAAAATGCTGAACAGATTCTGAACATTGCTAAATATTCTGAACAGAGTCTGAACAGATTCTGAACATTGCTGAAAATTCTGAAGTGTCTGAACAGATTCTAAACATTGCTCAAAATTCTGAACAGATTCTGAACATTATTTAAAATTCTTAACAGATTTAAAAAAATAATTACATGAAATTTGTTTCAAATGATTTATTTTTTTAGTGTAATTAATTTATACATATAAACCCTAACCTTTTTTTATTCTGTGCATAATTTTCCAATCTTATTCTCAATGAAAACATTCATCTGAAAATATTATACTTATAACTTATGAAATACAAAGGTAAGTCACCTGTGAGTGATGGTTTTACCTGTACATATAGTTAATTAGTAATTTCCTGTTGTATATTGGAAACACAGGTGATACTGTGGAGATGGGTACTATTTATAAATTTGTCATTTTCTTCATTTCAATTTTTCTTCATATATACATTAGGCCATGGGCTGAGATAGCCTACCGTGCAACCCCCCCCTACCTTCGAACCCCACTACTTTTTTTTGTCCTTTGTTATGTCCTTTTGAAGAAAAAACATGTTAACATTGAATACTTTGGGATGGACTTACATTTTTGAGCCCTTTTTTACATCCTTTCGACAATTTTGCCGGATTTTCAGATTTTTTCATTCTTTACTGTTGCTGAGGTTTTGTAGTTTATGAACCACTATTAGAATATACAAACTGGGGTTTGGTGGATAGCTGAATATATTATCGTTCAAATGAATATAAGTTATTAATATTTTATGAAGTTCAGTAATCGTTGGAGGCAAAAAATATATCCCTACCACAGATGAAATTGCGTAAAAAACGAGAATATTCGCCTTTTGTTTTCAATAGAAAAAATATTACACAACTTTGATGATATTTTTATAATGGATTTATTAAAACTATTGCATTTATCGAAAATTAAACCCATTACATCATCAAAAGACATGTTTTGTAGTGTAGATTGCAGAAAAATGGAATATTATAACTTTTGCCGATTTAAGCTCTATTCAGCCCAAAGCGTGTAATATCTTTTTCATAATATAAATTGACAACCAAATTATACATCTGTCGTGTGAAATTATGTCATGGAGACATTTTAAAATAAAATTGGTTCTAGTACCACCCTGTATAGGACTTCTAGCGACAAAATATTTCCCCTTACCCTTCCGAAAATCGCATAATATTTTCTCATCAGTATTAGTCTGTGGGATAGCATATCCCCCCGTACACCCCCACCTTCCATGTTAACATATTGTTTTAAGTCCTCCTATATATCCTCTTGACGAAAAAACATGTTAGCATTGCAAATTTTGGGACGAACTTGCCGTTTGAGGCTAATATTTACACCCTGTCGCAGCTTTTTTTCAATTTTTGATTTTTTTCAATTTTTTTCTTTGCGAGCATTAAATGTATACTAAACAGTCTTGAAAGTATATCAATATGGCATCAAATGAAAGCTTATAGTATTAACTTTTAATTGAATACAAGATATATACACTTTGTGGCTACCAAATTTTGTCAGACGTGAAAAACCTACCCCTCCCCCTTCCTGAAATGACAAAAAAAGACATTTTTTCCCTTAAAAGTTTAGATAAAAAAATATTTCGTACTAAACTACGATCTTTTTTATGCTAAACCAAACAAATATATCACATTTAATAAATCAAGCATTAGTAATCCTTTATGAAGTGATTTTTTTGGCCAAAATACTTGAAAAATGGGATATTTTCAATTTTGCAGATTTGCACAAGATTCTACTTATATCTTAATTTTACTAATAAAATAAAGGATACTGTATCATAATGACGGTTGATTTTTGTATCTGGGTACTGTAAAAATGTAAAAAGGGAATAATTATGTTCCTTCTACCTACTGATTAACAAATAAATAGCAAAATATTAGCCCTACCCCTCTAAAAAAACACGTAAAATTTGATGAAAGTCGGTTTATTTCCTTAGAAACATGGTCAGGCAGGGTGAAATTTGTATTTGCCCTGTAAGATCTTTCAATTCTTTATTTAAACAAATCATATGAACATCATCTAAGAGGATTTAAATTCTACCAATGTCGGAAAACATGAAAAATGGGTAATTTCTGATTTTCAGAATTTCTACAGAATATTCCTTATTGGCCAGGTTAAGCTGCTTTATGGGAATTTTTGTCCAATCAATATAGTTTTATCTGAATGCTGAATGTATTAGGATTTATTTTAAAAACCATTAACCCTCATATATGCATATTATGATGCCCATTTTAGCCAAATTCTACCCCTTCCTCTACTTGAAAACTTGGACAAATATACATGATATACTCAATATTTCCATATTTCAGTTTCATTCTTCAACAAATGACCTGAAAAATGAATATTGCAAATGGCCAAACAGTATTGAAAATTGTTGAAACAGTTCTCACTAGTCTTCCTCTTCACCATCAATCAACGAGTATAAAACATCATCGAATTCATCATCACTGTCATCGCTTTCTGTCAAACCTGCAATATTTTACTCGACTAAAACGCCGGCGATTTGTCGTGGAATGAAATCACCAGACACCCATTTTGGTCTTGGGGCGGACGAAAGGACGGTCAGTCAGATGAACGGACGTACAGACAGACAGACGGAAGGACGGACAGGGGTAAAACAGTATACCCCCTCCGGTGCAGTGGGGGTATAGCAAGGAGTGGCAATTCTCTTTGATACTGGAATGGTTGATAGATATCACCAAATTAGCACAGTAGTACCAGCAGGAATTGTGTCCAGCACTTTTAGGCCTGCACGCGTTCACACGCTGTGATACAACGAGCACATTTAAGGGGATTGGAAAAGTCAAGCCAATTAAGACATGATAAATGTCACCCCAATACCAAAGTGCTCTTGCACAAATTGGAGATTCCTGGCAAATTTCAGAGGATTTGTTTCTGCAGATGGAGGCTTTTACCTGCTTTTTGTAACTATCAGGTAGGAATTTGAAAAAGAGCCCATATTGTAAAACCAGTACCGGTATATCCGGAGCCTACTCATGACAATGGTTGGCAGTGTGTTGATGGGATGCTTGAACCAAAATGGGTGTCTGGTGATTTTATTCCACGACAACTCGCCGGCGTTGTAGTCGAGGAAAATATTGCAGGTTTGACAGAAAGCGATGAAAGTGATGATGAATTCGACGATGTTTTATACTCGTTGATTGATGGTGAAGAGGAAGACTAGTGAGAACTGTTTCACCAATTTTCAATACTGTTTGGCCATTTGCAATATTCATTTTTCAGGTCATTTGTTGAAGAATGAAACTGAAATATGGAAATATTGAGTATATCATGTATATTTGTCCAAGTTTTCAAGTAGAGGAAGGGGTAGAATTTGGCTAAAATGGGCATCATAATATGCATATATGAGGGTTAATGGTTTTTAAAATAAATCCTAATACATTCAGCATTCAGATAAAACTATATTGATTGGACAAAAATTCCCATAAAGCAGCTTAACCTGGCCAATAAGGAATATTCTGTAGAAATTCTGAAAATCAGAAATTACCCATTTTTCATGTTTTCCGACATTGGTAGAATTTAAACCCTCTTAGATGATGTTCATATGATTTGTTTAAATAAAGAATTGAAAGATCTTACAGGGCAAATAAAAATTTCACCCTGCCCGACCATGTTTCTAAGGAAATAAACCGACTTTCATCAAATTTTA
>MJUT01022937.1:257588-271727 GCA_002080005.1 Gigantidas platifrons
TTATTCATAATGGTTATGCATCTTTGCTACCTGGCCAAGAGCTAGAACAGATTCAAAATTCCCTGTATCCAAAATTATCAATTTTATACTGGTTGCATATCAATTTATATTTGTTTGTATGTCACTATTTTTAATTTGATCCACAACACTACCAATAATTTACTGTGAAAATGAACAATACTTATTTTGTTTTTATTGAATTTAAATCAAATGTGAAATATATATTATTACAGAACGAAGAAACACAATGTTATATATGCAGGTATTATTTTTTCATATTGTCTATTTTTGCTGATTCTTACAGAGTTACGGGCACTTGCCACTTTCTCTCCAAGAATCCAACAAAAATATATACTAATGACTGTATTATTTTGTACCAACATAAGTGTTTTTCCCAAAAATGATTTTATTTTGTCTACATTTTAAGGGTGAGGTAAGCACCTTCACCAGCAAGTCCCTTCGTACCAAATGTTGACACGACCTTGTCAGCCTACGCTGCTGCTCACCTGCAAGACAGGGGATGCAAAAGACAAGACAACTTTACGACTGAGCCATATTACCTGCTGTTGGTTTTTGTGATTTCATACACAAAGTTTTAGCGCGACGTTGTCACATAAAACTGCCTGGAATCATCAAAATCAGTCAATGGGGTAGATAAATTTTATATAGCTTTGGGGTCCAAAGCAAACATGCCAGGGGGAATTCTCATAGGGTGTTTTTGGACAAAATTTTATATTTTGTAAATAATTGTTTTATAATTCATTTGAAATAATTATCTTTATATTTAATTTATGAAATGAAATAAAATTGCATTTAATTCGGAAATTTACATGTTCATAGAAAATTTGTCATTTATGCCTTAAAGAAGTTTTTCTTTATTTAATTGTTTAAGATGTCATTTTAATTGATTTTTATAAGTTTTATCTTAATGTCAAAATAATCCAAAGTATTACCTGAGGCAAATCAAACAAGGTATATCAGTGTTAATTGCGGAAACATTAATAGGGCCATTGTTATATCTCCTTTGATCAAATTTGAGAACATCTGCCAAAGATTAGGGATTAAAACCAAATTGTATATTTTTTATACGCTGAGAAAAATTGTTTTTTTTATGTTCCTCCGTAATCCCATGGCAATTAAATTTGTAACCCACAAACATGTCTACTATAAATCAAATATTAAGAATGAATTAAATGAACAACACATATGTAACATCAGCACACATAATCAAATATATACAAAAAAACCTATGTAATTAAAGTTGACCTAACACCGCTTTTGATTTGAAAACTAGAAAGGGAATTTGGACTTATTTAAAATTAAAGTTTGTAACTAAAATTAAATGCATCGTTTGAACTTTGCTTACTAGCTTTGGATCATGTGTTTTGCCATAGTTTTGGATTTGGAATCAAAATACAATTTCGACGGAAACACAATGTTCATTCACACATCTTGGATGTAAATAAATTATCTCCCTTAACACGGTGTAGATACAACATTCACCCACATAAATGTGAACTATCGATAAAAAGACAATAAACAAAATATTTACAACAGAAATAATTAAACATAATTTCTAAAATTCAAAAATAAACCTAATTTGAATATGCAATTTCAACAGACCAATTTATAGGCATTTTGTGACTAAAAATAATAATTACTTACAATGTTCATCAACACATATTTTCCTTTATCCTTACTTTAAAAATGTAAGGTATTTTACAAAAAATAAATAAGTAAATTTTTACATACCTTAAATTATACAAAAATTCTTTAAGTTTTAATTATTTATTGTCTCGAGGATCCGCATGTAGATGTAAGTGCGGTATCCTACGAGACGCTTGTTTTCATACCAGATTAAGGGTACTTTTGAAATGACCAATGAAAAAACAAATTTTAATTTAGTTGCCATGGGATTGCGGAGGGACATAAAACAAACTATTTTTCTCAACGTATAAAAAATATACACTAATGTCACAATCTCTTGCAGTACCAACAGTCATTTCACTGTCTTATTATATGTGGTTCAGGTTGCGTAAGATTTTACGACAACCTTATTGTGCCTATGTTATGATTATTCATAATGGTTATGCATCTTTGCTACCTGGCCAAGAGCTAGAACAGATTCAAAATTCCCTGTATCCAAAATTATTAATTTTATACTGGTTGCATATCAATTTATATTTGTTTGTATGTCACTATTTTTAATTTGATCCACAACACTACCAATAAATTACTGTGAAAATGAACAATACTTATTTTGTTTTTATTGAATTTAAATCAAATGTGAAATATATATTATTACAGAACGAAGAAACACAATGTTATATATGCAGGTATTATGTTTTCATATTGTCTATTTTTGCTGATTCTTACAGAGTTACGGGCACTTGCCACTTTCTCTCCAAGAATCCAACACAAATATATACTAATGACTGTATTATTTTGTACCAACATAAGTGTTTTTCCCAAAAATGATTTTATTTTATTTTGACTACATTTTAAGGGTGAGGTAAGCATCTTCACCAGCAAGTCCCTTCGTACCAAATGTTGACACGACCTTGACAGATTACGCTGCTGCTCACCTGCAAGACAGGGGATGCAAAAGACAAGACAACGTTACGACTGAGCCATATTACCTGCTGTTGGTTTTCGTGATTTCATACACACAGTTTTAGCGCGACGTTGTCACATAAAACTGCCTTGAATCATCAAAATCAGTCAACGGGGTTGATCAATTTTATATAGCTTTTGGGTCCAAAGCAAACATACCAGGGGGGAATTCTCATAGGGTGTTTTTGGACAAAATTTTATATTTGTAAATAATTGTTTTATAATTCATTTGAAATAATTATCTTTATATTTAATTTATGAAATGAAATAAAATTGCATCTAATTCGAAAATTTACATGTTCATAGAAAATTTGTCATTTTTGCCTTAAAGAAGTTTTTCTTTATTTAATGATTTAAGATGTCATTTTAATTGATTTTTATAAGCTTTATCTTAATGTGAAAATAATCCAAAGTATTACCTGAGGCAAATCAAACAAGGTATATCAGTGTTAATTGCGGAAACATTAATAGGGCCATTGTTATATCTCCTTTGATCAAATTTGAGAACATCTGCCAAAGATTAGGGATTAAAACCAAATTGTATATTTTTTATACGCTGAGAAAAATTGTTTTTTTTATGTTCCTTCGCAATCCCATGGCAATTAAATTTGTAACCCACAAACATGTCTACTATAAATCAAATATTAAGAATGAATTAAATGAACAACACATATGTAACATCAGCACACATAATCAAATATATACAAAAAAACCTATGTAATTAAAGTTGACCTAACACCGCTTTTGATTTGAAAACTAGAAAGGGAATTTGGACTTATTTAAAATTAAAGTTTGTAACTAAAATTAAATGCATCTTTTGAACTTTGCTTACTAGCTTTGGATCTTTTTTTTTTGCCATAGTTTTGGATTTGGAATCAAAATACAATTTGGACGGAAACACAATGATCATTCACACATCTTGCATGTAAATAAATTATCTCCCTTAACACGGTGTAGATACAACATTCACCCACATAAATGTGAACTATCGATAAAAAGACAATAAACAAAATATTTACAACAGAAATAATTAAACATAATTTCTAAAATTCAAAAATAAACCTAATTTGAATATGCAATTTCAACAGACCAATTTATAGGCATTTTGTGACTAAAAATAATAATTACTTACAATGTTCATCAACAAATATTTTCCTTTATCCTTACTTTAAAAATGTAAGGTATTTTACAAAAAATAAATAATTAAATTTTTACATACCTGAAATTATACAAAAATTCTTTAAGTTTTAATTCTTTATTGTCTCGAGGATCCGCATGTAGATGTAAGTGCGGTACCCTACGAGACGCGTGTTTTCATACCAGATTAAGGGTACTTTTGAATTGACCAATGAAAAAACAAATTTTAATTTAATCATATCATTACAAAATATATCAATAAAACATATCAACATAAAAATAAATGTCTACTTTTGACAGCCAGGTTTCCAAAAGGGAGATAATCAAAACACAAATCGAATACACCCGTTATACAATCTCCCTGAAAGAGTTCAAATCTTGGGTCACACGCATATCATTTGCATTACTGTTGTTAACAACAGTAATTATCTGCTGTCAAATATTTTGCGATTTGCTCCTAAATTCTGCTTTTGAGCGGATTTTTAATGGTATGCAGTTGATTTTAGTTAAATTAAGTGGCATATTAAGTAAAAATATTTAATCCAAAAATGTCATGATATTGTGGTGTAATATTACTTTAAGGAACCATTGCTGTATACAGTATACTATAGAAAAAACGTTTTGTAATATCATAATTTTTGAGTGATAACAAGTTTGCACTCTTATTCTGTATATATTTGCTCTCCATATATCCTGTTGCTAAAACTGTTTTTTTTTTACGGAAAATCGTAACGTACGTATTATCATCTAAAAGTTCATATTTTTTGCTAGAAAACGTAACTAAACCAATTATATGATCATCATTTATTTAAAATATGAACAGCACTATGCTATAAAACCACCAATAAAAGTGTGTGACTCCCAAATATAACTAAAACCACAATTACACAATATATGTTTTACATATTTCAACCACATAAAGTTTCTATCTCTCAATCGCAAAATATTATGCTCAAATATTATTTCTCAAATACTACTGTAGCGCACAAGCGACTATCAATTGATAAAACTTTAATACAAACTATTTATACTTGTGTATCTAAAGTAGCAAGATTTGTATATTTCCATGTTGTATTCGTGTTCTCAAGATGATTTATCAATATTTTAAAACAACGTCAAATTCAACAGATTACAAAAAAAATGTATAATGTTTCAATAAAATTGTGTTATTCCAGTCCACTGCTCAGACAATAAAACTCATGTGATTCAAAAATAAACCTACCTAGTGACTGATATGGTTAAATAATGTAAAAAGGGGTGAGTCTTGTACCTAACAATTACTAAGTCTAACTATAGGTGTGTGTAAACATTAAATATGTATTTTAATAATTTCTATGAAGCTTGTCAGAATCCTTTTCCAACAATATAATTTAATATAGCTGATTCCTTATGAGCTATTCACATAAAAATATAAGTGAAGTCCAGGTCCTTCCTGGATCAACACAAAAGTCAAAAATTTAAAAGAGTGATGTCTAGGTCCTTCCCAGATCAACACTTAAGTTTAAATTCAGTTTAGATCCTTTCTAAACTGAAATCATTTAGTGGCAAACACTCCTTGTGAAAGCCGTGTACTAAAGCCAAATATTGTCCTATTTATTCCTAGTTATGCCTATTTATAATAAGATTGGTGAACGCATACTGTTCACAAGGGGAACAAAATGTTCCGTATGAAAATTAAATTAAACTCTGCTATCAAGATCAACTTGCTAAATGAAATCAAATCTTAAAAGTAAACCTAACAAATTGCTTAAGGCAACTGATCAAAAGTTAGGAAACCGACTCCTTAAGAGTCCGCTAAAATGAAAATCGACGTTTAAAAATAAGAAAACATTTTCCCGTTTTGTTTTAGTTAACTTTTCAAATATTAGAACAAAATTTACATGAATTTAGTTCGAAAGAGCAAAAATTGTACGAACTATTCAATCCAAAGTTTTAAGCAAGATTCCCTAACTCAGCGTTTTCCCAAACGAAATTTACGTCACTTGTTGGATTTGTTGGAATCTTGTGGGAAGTTGGAATGTTGGATTTAGCTAGCCAATCATTCCTTCTGAATACGTAATAAGTTCAAAAAATTGTAAAAATACAATAATTCATACTTTTGTACATATACAATTATCTATACGATACGTAAGCAAATTTCTATAGCAACATATAAATAAAGGATGTGCAGACATCCGGAAGTAACGTGTTCCGGTCGGTAAAGTAAATAGAACAGCCAGAACTGTATGTGTACTGTGTTGATATCGGCGGCTAGGAATTTGAGAGATTCCACAAAGTTAGCGAATTGTCAGGCCACCAAAGTGAAATGGATATATCCAGATGGACTAAAGGATTCACGATATAAGTGTGAGTACTGCTGTCAAAGCGTAATAACTGTGTTTTAACCGACAAGTGAAAGTTCTCAAACTGTCACGTTACGTCCAGTGCGCCTGCACATTTACATAAATAACCTGGCAATCAAGGGGCCCGGGTGGCCGCTAAGGGCTGACAGTTTGAACTAAAGATGAAATTACGAGAGAAAAATCAATGCAGTGACGAATCGGCAGTGGACTGGTAACAACATTATTACAATTTATGTCAATAATATGTACAATAGGGCGACAATCCCAATATTTACATTCAACCGATAATTCGTAAATTTACAAAATAGAGCACATGTTAACGGAAGTGAAAATGTGAAAATGATCGAAGTTAAAAGCAGACGTCATTCATTCAAGTCACGAAAATGTTGCTCCTGGCTAATTCAACATTTATCTCATTCACTTGAAGGTTGGAATTACTTAATAATATAACAAGTCAGTAGTAGACATCAACTCTTCTAAAGATATCATATTTGGTTGCACAATCAAACGTTTTGGCAAAAACTTTGCGCTTTCACCTTTAAATAAACTACATTTGAACAAATAATGGAATTCATCACCAAGTTCATTAACATTACATAAATTACATGATTAATTATTATATGATAGATGTTAAATTTCATTGGCTAATACCTTAGCAACCACTTTTGACAAAATATTATAATCACTCAACAAATGTAGGTCAGGTTAATATAAGATTCCAACAGCTGGCATGGAGCCAAATCTTTATTTTTTAGTTGAGATCTGACAGATGCAGAAATGGTGGTGGTGTATGTATGTACATAAGGAAAGACTTGGTTTTTTCACCCATATCTTATCTCCAGTCAAACAACATAGAAACTCTCTGGATTGACATTGTATTACCTAAAACCAAACCAATACTAATTGGAACTGTATACAAACCACCAAAGGATAATGACTTTTTTGAATATTTTGAAGAACAAATACATAAAATAAGTCCATGTTGTGAAATTTACATCTTGGGTGATTTTAATATATGTTTATTACATAAACTGTCTGTACTATGTAAGAAATATCAAAATTGTTTAAATAGGTTTAATTTAAAACAAATAATTGATGAGCCAACTAGGGTAACATGTACTAGTAAAACACTCATTGATCATGTTGTTGTCAATTCGGAAAAAAAATCAGTCAGTCAGGTGTATTGCCAATTGGCCTAAGTGACCATTTTCTCATATATTGTACTCGGAAAACTGATAGAAATAAAAGCTGTAACAATAGAGAAAATAACATTAAAGTAAGATCTACTAAAAAATATGATAAAGATGAATTTATTGATAAGTTAATCAAAGCAGATTGGTCAAAGCTTTACTTAAGCAGAAATATAGATTCAGCTTGGAGTATATTTAGAGATATTTTTACATTAGTTCTTGATGAGGTAGCTCCATTTCAAGAAATAAAGGTGAAAATCGAAAAGATTAGAAAGCCAAATAACTTAAAATGATCGGAGCGATAAAACCAAAGGGCCTAAACAGTATAGCCAAAGTCGGCTAAGTTTGCTATGTCTGAGGGAGGAAAACCTAATAGTTTGATTCAATTGTCAACGTATAAAATATTTGCAGCGTTGTGTTTTGCTATTTTGTATGTCTGTCATAGTTATATGGTTTGACGGAAGCAATGTTTTATTTCATACTTTTCCTCCTGCTTTGCATTATGTGTAGGACCATAATTGTCTTGTGTTATCAATTTGCTGACGACAGATTGCATCGATGTCATTTCCTCACCCCTCCACATTAGCCTGCAACATTGGAGGTTTTTTGCATGGTATACTATAGGAATGATACATAACAGTACTCCACTAATAATAGAAATCATCACATAGATGATATACTCTGGTGATTCTTTCTTTGTTTCTGTAAGACAGTAAATAATAACATATTTTTTTAATTATTATTCCAATAAAAATTAACAAGAGAACCAAATCAGTTAAGGTCACATATGTCCTATGCGGGAGATCATTAGCTTTGAAAATATTAACATTATTTAGGACCTGTAAATTATTTTGTATTTATTTCTGTAAATTGAATATTGTAATGTAGTTGTATAATATCCCTGGTCAATGCTGTAATTTTCATGATATCAATTTCACTGTAAATTATTTTGTATTTATATCTGTAAATTGAATAATGATAAGTACTGCGTTGGATTTTGCACATCAAAGATACCAAAGGGTTAATCAGAATCCGTAAATCGAAGAAGAACAGACAACACAATGATCAAAAGGAAAAGTACAAAAGGACAAAAAATGATCTACAAAATATCAATCTGATTAAAATCAGATCTCTCACTTGCTCCCCCTTTTCTGATATGTCGCGGCGTGAGAGAATCTGAAGAAATCCCATTACGGGTCACATGTGAATGACCCGATGTCATGAATATTAAATGATATGGTAACTACGGGTTGTGAACTTATTCGACCAATCAGATTACTCGTAGCAAACAACGCTTCAGTTTTGTCGAAAAGATGGTGGATGATAAATATGAAGATGCGCTGAAATCCATTTGCACACAGTTTTCTGTTGAAACGTTGAAAAGAGAGCAGCAAGAAATGATCAAATCATTGTTAGAGAAGACGGACTGCATATCGGAGCAGTTTATTATTAGAATATTACGCTTTCATGATCTCGGAAGCTGAATTTTCATTGGACAAAAAAGGTCATGCCAGTGGGTTATTCACATGACCCGTAATGAGATTTCTTCAGATTCTCCCACGCCGCGACATATCAGAAAAGGGGGAGCAAGTGAGAGATCTGATTTTAATCAGATTGACAAAATATACACATAAAACTAAAGAACGAGTAGCGCGCGAACCCCACAAAATCCCGGGGGTGAACTCAGGTGCTCCGGAATGGTATTTCGAGTCAAACATTCATTGACTCGAAATACATTTTATTTCATCATATTTTGAAAACTATGAAAATTGAAATACTATATTAACATGGTTATTACTGTGCGTGTGTTAAATGTACAATCATGATTACTGCTTTATGTGTTAAATGTACAATCATGATTATTACTTGCTGACCTTATTCTTCCAGACCACATGAGTTCAAATTTTGTTTGTAAAGGGTCTAGTGTTGCTCAATTTGTTTTATTATCCCCTCGCCAACGAAGTTGCGAAGTAATGCTACCGTCCGTCCGTCCTTTCGTCCTTCCGTAACATCTTTGTGAACACTCTAGAATCAACATCCTTCAATGAATGTTGACCAAACTTGGTACATACTTAGTCCTTAATAGAATCTGGAACCTTATTGATTTTCAAGGTCATAGGTCAAAGGTCAAGGTCACCGGGTCAAATTTTTAGGCGAGGGGATACGCCACGCTTTGCGTTGCCCTTGTTTTTTCTATGCTTTGTTGACCATGGCCATCGTTTGTGGTTTCGTCTTTTTTGACCATTATATTTGCTGTCTTTCTTCGAATTAAGGCTTTTAATTAAAACTGTTCGATAAAACATTAGGTGATCAAATTTCGTCAGTGACTTATGGCAGGTCGGTGATTTTCTCCGTGTCCTCCGGTGTCCTCCACTAATAAAACTGACCGGCACGATATAATTGAAATATTGTAGAAAGTGTGGTTAAACACCATAATCCTAAACCCTTAATTAAACCTTTCGTTTTACTAAGCGTATAGTATAAGGCTGGTATAAAGAAATATTATTGTAACTGTATGACTATAAATATAATACTTACTTGTGCATCTATTGAATGTTTCCTGGTGAATTGATATTGGTGTCTTTCCTACAACACACGTGACATTTAGTTGACCGCTGCATACATCAACATAGAGTTGGTCTACCTCTTCTACAACCATGTAGAATATCCCATTAACACTTATCTTTGTCGTTAACCTTCGGAAAATTATATTTTCCTGGAAAATAACAATAATCTGTTTTCTTGCAATAATACAATTCCGTTAAATGCAACCAAAATGATTAATAATTAATGCTTAGTATCGAGCAACGCAGTAATTCACAAAAGTGAGATACCTCGTCAGTGAATTATTGTTGATCGGTCATGAGTGATTTATTTTCGATATTCGGAATTAGTTTAAACATATTTTATTTGCATAAAAGTTGCAAATGGGATTGGACGCAAGTTATAACAACATTAGTGAAGTCCTTTCCCTTTTACAAAAATATAAACAAAAAATTAATACACATAACCAGGGGATGTCATAAGGAAAGGGAACGGAATCGGCAAATAATCATGCTAGAAAATGGCCGATTTTACCATTCGATGTATCTCGGGATTTTATAATAAGTAAAGGAATTCTCGTCCAGTTCGCGTATATCGAGAAACTTTTAATTGGATAATTTGTTTGACGTATTTGACGTGTGTATGCTAATTTATAATCGACCGAAATAAGTCGGAACATACCGAAGTATAATTATAATATACAGAAAAGACCGTAGGAAGTTCGGCAATATAATTATAGAAAAGTGGGCGTTGATTATATAAATAAATCTAAAAGTTCTTCAAGGTAGGTATATTTAATTTAAATAATTGCAACTATAATATTCATAGTAATTGCAACTATAATATTCATAATAATTGCAACTATAATATTCATAATAATTGCAACTATAACATTCATATAAATATGAACATAAAAAAGTTATTGTTTAATATTGATAACAATTTCAAAATATAACAATTAAATGCAAAAAGTTGAATTAACACTAATTATTGAGAAAAATGTTTTTTTAAAGAATTTGATTAAAGGGAGATAAGCACAGTACTGTATAGTATTATAAAATGACTACTGAAAAAAATGAACCAATATAGTGATTAACACAGTTTGTCTATAAGCTTATATATTTGGATTAAGTATTAACTATGTTAGATATAAACGTACCATTAGTTGTTTACAAAATACACTTATATATATAATTATTGTTTGTAAACAAACATCTGCTTTGCATATACCATTTTCTAAGAAGACACGTGTTCTTTTAATTGATTTATTTTATAAAAATATATAACCTATATTTTCTGTTTATAATTATTAAGGGTGTAGACCTGGGGTATGGGAGATAACTCTATTTTCAGTGTCTTCTCAAATATATGATCATCTGTGCGTTTTAAAATTCTACCTCAATTCCAAGCTTCTTGGTGATAATGATTGTTTACATTGGATTTGGCCAGTTAAAAAATATGACTCCTTTTCCTTTTACCTTTCCATAGTTGTGCTCCTTGTGTTTTAATATCTTATTGCTACTTATGCCAGTATCAGGCAGTGTGTTATTATTATATGCCCACAAAATATCATTGAAATATCTCTTTCCAAAAAATACGCTCATCGAAATATGTTGTAAATAATGCCAAAAATGTAACACAATTTGTGTGACAACCTTTTTCTATTGAATTTTAAGGGTTTGTAAAAAAACAAAAAATAAATATATTCATCAGAATCTTAGATATTATGAAATTATGGAACAAATTATACGGTAGTAAAAAATAAAAAAAAAAATTGTAATATTATCAGATCCTCTCTTATACCGCCGTCCCCTTCTCCTAAGACAGCTAAAGAATAACGAGAATCAAACGAATACAACTGGAGGACAGAATTTAAAGGAATTTAACAATACAGCTGGGTGACTGTCTGTGTTTTCTTGTTTTTTTTGTTTTTTTTGTTTGTTTTAATGAATTAATCAAGAATAGTCGCCCTCGAACCACCCCTCCCCCTCCCCAGCCGACCTAAAATAAAAAAAAGACAAATGCAGTCATTTGGTAATTTGGACATCCACTGTGTCAATTATAAGAATTCAAAAGTTTTTTGTTATTGCTAACTAGTTATTTTTTATCTTACAAACAAGGAAACTAGCAAAAGATGGGTGTGTGGTAACTTTCCTCGACAATATAATTTTTTTTCTGGGTGCCATGAAAAACATAAATTTAAATATTTTAAAAATCGGACGGTAAAAGTTTGTATAATTTGGTACAATGATGTCTATATGTCTATTCTTCAGTGTAAAATTTGTTGGTGGAAATTAATTGACAGGCATTTTTTTAATCCGATTTTTAATACTAAGGTGGTCCTCAGGGCATTCCCCCTTTTTTGCAGTTTCCACTGTTTTGCACGTGATTATCTCCAAACAGGATATTCAGATATGCTAGATATTTCATATTTATTCAACAACAACACTCTCAAGTGTACTTAAGCCAAAATATTCCCTTTCAATCAGAAATAAATGTGCATATCTATTAGAATCTTCCGAAACTAGTATTACCATCTGGCGTCCAGAATACCCCCAACATTGCTATATTTAGTATGTGCTATGGAAAAAACGGCCCGGTGAAAATTTTTGAAACTTTGGCAGATAATGTATTTAGACATAACTATTCCATGATGCAAATTAAAAAAAAATTGATTGATGGAAAAATTTTAGGGTAACCCAGGTCTACACCCTTAAGGTAAAAATACCTTACAAAAGAACAAAAAACCATTCAGAAAAAATTGTCAAACTAACAATCTTCCTGATTCTGATCCTGATCTTTCCAGCAGCTCGCTAGTAAAATTTGGCCCAAAATTTGATTATATTTTACCTTACATCCAAAATTTTACAAGAAGACGTATGTTGAATATAAAATTATACAAACCTCCTTGAGAAATTATATATTTCAAACTATTACATCCATATTTTGTCACAATATATCCATAAATAAATGTCTGGCAAACTCATTTACCTAACACGATACACACATCTAGCATTCCCATTTTAGCTGTAATGGCTGAGTATATAGCCAAGGGAGATAATCGATTCCATGGCCTGATATATTTACAACATGATATATTTAGACGATAATAATAAAGTAAATATAAAGATTTGATTTGATTTTTGGTGTTTAACGCCACTTTCAGCAATATTTCAGCTATATCATGGTGACAAGTTTTAGTGGTGGGGGAAGCCGGAGTACCCGGAGAGAACCACCGACCATGGGCAAGCAACTGGTAAACGTTATCATGTGCGGCTGCGAGTCGAGTGCACCTTTTTTGTAATTTACAAAGCCGGGCGCGAACCCACGCCGTACTGGTGTTAGGCTTGTATGAGTTGTTAGATCCAGCGACCTAACTCATTGAGCCACCCGCGGCCCTTAAATATAAAGAAGAATAAGGTGAAATAATATGTTCAATACAGTGGAATAAAGAAGAAGGAGGAATTCGGAATGCAAGATTAGCTAAACATTTTATTACATAGATTTCCATTTTTATTTATGCTAATAAGACGTTTCATAAAGGAACTGTTTTTCATTGTTGGACTCTCAATAACAGAAAGTTAAATAAAAAGGGGGGTATAATTCCGTTTCACAAGCGTCTGTGGTCGGACTCTCAGTGAATGGAGCCTGGGTGGCTCAATGAGTTAGGTAGTTGGATTATCGAACAACGCATACAAGCCTATCACCAATACGCGTGGGTTCGCGCCCGGCTTTGTAAATTACAAAAAGGTGCACTCGACTCGCAGCCGCAAGTGATAAAGTTTATCTGTGGCTTGCCCATGGGCGGTGGTTCTCTCCGGGTACTCCGGCTTCTTCCACCACTAAAGCTGGTCACCATGATATAGCTGAAATATTGCTGAAAGTGGCGTTAAATACCAAAAATCAATCAATCATCTCAGTGAATGAGACGACGTTGGTATTGTAATGTCCATATTTCATTTCACTGACTGAAATTCCAGATTTCTTTCACTAGGATATCTGAGTACTTTAAAGCCATCTATGTAGTAACTTACAAATAGCTATTGCTATGATATATGTACATTTCGTTTATTCGGGTATTTTTATCAGTCTAGTTGTTCACTAAGAAAGACAGGAAACTTCATTTAACGTGAACATGACATGAAATCTCAGTTATTGTGTAATTGTCAATTGCCATGTGCAACCTCTGACATAATCTGCAACTTGTTGCAGGCAGTCAGTATTTGGTAGAAGTAGAAAGAAGAGCAAAGATTTGTTGCACAGTTGAAGCAAAGTTAACGTAACGTAAGGGACGGACCATTTAACTTCAAGGG
>MJUT01022937.1:280365-318847 GCA_002080005.1 Gigantidas platifrons
TGTTATGAACACGCACAGGTTGTTAAGAAGGATATCGTGAGGTCAGGTTTGGTCCCGAATAAAGATGAGAGTATTTGGAAACTAGTCAAACAGTAGAGTGGTTAGGATTTCTTTGGGATTTGAAACTGTGTGTATTTCGCGTACCTGAGAAAAAGGTACCGTATTTACTGGTGTATAATGCGCAGGATTTTACCCATATTATTTATTTTGTAGGAGGGATGCGCATTATAGACAAGAACAATGTGTTTCACTCTTTTTCAGACCGGAAAACTACATGTCGGCCATTTTTTTTCCGTTTTTTTTTTAAAGTCGTCCGTTTCGTATTTTTATATTTGACACTATCCCACAAAAATAATAAATTAAATAAAATGAGCCTCATAATGTATTTATTAGTGATGAATTACAACTGTCTTGTGAAATCGTTTTTGTAAAGGTTTACCTTTGTTCGAGAATAAAATCAATACACCAATTGCATGTATTACGTGACAAGATAGTGTGACCGACCATGCGTAAAATAATCAATACTGTGTTGCCGATAAGAATAGAATCAGTGTGTGTATAAGTGTCATACTCCATTATCCACGGTATAGACTGTCAAAGATTTCTTTGGGATTTGAAACTGTGTGTATTACGCGTACCTGAGAAAAAGGTACGGTATTATAATTATCTGCGCTTATTTCAGCTGTGTTCAGTAATTCCCATAGAGTAAGAGCAAGAACATTAGCTAAAGTATCTGGTAAAATTAATGCTATGACACCAGCTGTAGGTTTTATTACTCAAATCATGACAAGATGTATGTTTTCGGCTTTAATCCAAAAGTTAGACTGGAATACCAATTTGAACATTTATCACAAACAAAATTGCATACAAGAACTGATGTTTTGCAAATTAAACATTTCCAATTTAAAACCTGTATTCTTATTAGAGAAATAATCAGCATATGATATTCTTACAGGTGCTACCGATGTGGGTGCAGCGGTTTTTTTATTAAAAATTCGCATTTAGTCATGTTTGAGACATGGTTGAAATTGGAAGCAGGTAAGAGTCCTACCTGGAGAGAGATACAATCTGTAGAGTTATGTTAGTTGTCCTTTAAAGATGTTTTAATGGCATACAGGCTGTCAGAATGGATCTTTTTTTATTAAAAGTTGTCAATATTCGATGTTTTATATTAATTGCAGTTGAAATTTTTCTTTCATAATATCATACGAAATAACCTAGAACGAAGGAAATATCTCGCTGTTTAATTTTATTGAATCCAGTAAAGAATCCAATGTTTACACGCGCGATATCCATTTCACCTGACAGTGAGCTAATTCAGAAAAACGTTTGCGCATGTGCGAAATTGTTTGTTGGTGAAGAAAGCACATGCCACAAATCGAATCATGTAATTGAACAAAAGCATTGACGTATTCTATACGAAAACGCAAGCTTTGTGTAAAAAAAAAAAAGATGTTATAACGATCTACTCCATTTTTCAACACGTAACCATAATTTAGTATCTTTTTTCGGCCGAATCATATTTTAACAGTAGAATTGCATCGTATTTTTTTTTTTATATATATTCCTTTTTTTCAGGAGTAAACGCTAGGTGATATCTCTTTTAAATTACAGACTAAAATAATGAACTTCATGTCTGTTTTGTTTACTAAAAAAATATATCCAAGACAACTGAAGTGTTGTCAATAATATGCAATACAATTTGTTTACAATTTTCCCTTTGCAGAGTTTGGGTTTGTTTTTATTGATTTTATCACGTATTTCCGATTTTAAGTGTCATTCTTACTAAATATCATTATATAATATTAACTGATTACCCAGGGATCCAATTTCATAGATATATTTCTTAAATTATATTAATTCTAACTAATTTACATGCAACATGCTTCCTGGTTATTTATAGCAGTTATCAGTATTCGGCAAACTTCGAAAAAGCAGCCAACTTATAATTAGATGTGTTAATGGCGATTTTACCAACAGACTTTCGAATTCTTTTCACTAATTACATCATTATAGCATATTTTTTTAAACCTGGCTTCTTGTTCAGAACATTTTATTAGTATAGAACATCGAATATTGGCAACTTTTAATATAAACAAAAACATTCTATTCTGACAGCCTGTATGCCTTTAAAGGGAAGTTCAGTCACTTGTTATGCTGACAGTCAGAATGCAGCAAGCATTATCTTAAAGGGAAGTAAGGTACATGAACTTCAGAGTTTAGCATTGACAATTTTCGAATTTTGTGCGAAAAATGACACGGAAATTCATACAGTATGTATACCATGGATACCAAGAGAACAGAATACACAAGCAGATTATTTAAGTCGAATTATAGATATTGACGATTGGGCAATATCTACTGAGTTTTTCCACTTCATAGATGAATTATGGGGTCCACACAGTGTGGATAGATTTGCTAGTAGTAATAACGCTAAAGCAAAGCCATTTAACTCATTATATTGGAATCCATGTGCTATGGGGGTGATCTCGTTTAATTCTGACTGGTCACAAGACGTAAGCTGATTAGTTTCACCAGTACCATTAGCCAGTAGGGCTATAAATCATCTCGTGAAATGTAAAGCTAAGGGAACCTTGATAGTACCATTTTGTATTGAGAAAGGCAAGACAGATTGCTACAGAAACTGCAAAAATGCTTTAATTGCAAAGTTGAATATTCCACAATGTCCGGTTAGTATTTTACAATGTTATATACGAGAAGTTAAAATAGAATTAAGCACATACAAGTACATTTTTAGACCTCTTACTTACTTTAAAAGAAATAAAAATTACATGATGAGGAACAGCAACATAAAACATTCTTATACCCGTGCAAAAGAAATCATAAGATAAGCTTTATCATTAATTGGTATTAACATGAACAATTATGGCATACACAGTTTAAGGTCAGGAAGGGCAAGTGCTGCTTACAAAGGCGGCGTGCCAGACAGACTCTTTAAGGTTCATGGTAGATGGAAGTCAGAAAATGCAAAAGACGGATACGTCTGTGAAGATTTAGAAAAAAGATTGTCTGTATCTAAAAATCTAGGAATATAATCTGCTTTCTTTGTACCACGAAATGGTCACTGCACCAGTCAATCTTCAATTGTGTTTGTGTTTTATTTATTAACAAGTACAGGTACATAATGCAAATACTTGGGTTTCGTCGTATATAGAATAGTACAGCTATCGGTATATAAATACTTTATATTCGTTTGAACAACGTGAATTAGAACATAATAACTAAGATATACATTATTAAACATTATAGTACACTGCGCGCATTCATGAGTTACTGCATTATTTGGTCGTTCGTGACATATTTTTGATAGTGAAACTCGTCAATTAGGAAACAAAGAATAAGGATTAGGGTTATGGTGGTTAGCGCCACTTTCAGCAATATGGTTTTATTGGTCGAGGAATACGGAGTACCCGGAGAAAACTACCGCCCTGACGTAAGTCACTGACAAACTTTATCACATAATGTTGATATCGAGTACACTTCGCCTGATCGAGATTTGAACTCACAACTTTAATGGTGATAGGCACTGATTTTATAGGTAATTATATATAAATCCAACTTCCATATGCTCACGCCCATGACCGTCCCTTCAATTAGTTATAGTATATATGATAAATAGGGAAACAATGTATAAATTAAAGACCACTAATACATACATTAAACATTATGGTACACTTTGGAATCGGATACACTTTTATAATCTTCACAATGACATTTAGATAACCATTTCTAAAATTTGTCAGTACCCTTGTAGTATCTTTATCTGGGTGATCTGAAGAAAAAAAAAACACATCATGAACCTGATTATATTTTATTGCTGTTTTATGGTACTATTATGATAGATTCTGTTAAACACGGAAGAAAAGTTTGAATATAACAAAGGGGTAGTTAGAATCTGTATATAGAAAGGCAAGACAATATAATGGTCAAAAGAAAACGGAGGAAATGACAAACAATGATATACAAAACATTGCCCAAAAAAGACATTTATTCACAAAAAATACAACGACAGGAGAAGCTGAAACTCCTTTTTTTTTCTTTTTCTTTTTCTTTTTTTTTAGATAAGCGGGACTAAATTATTGACTACATAGAAGGAAAAGACGACATCTAACATTAAAATAAGTCCTTCGATTAAATAGTTTGAAAGCATGACAAAAATCTAATGAAAAAATTAGAAATTATTTATCATGTACAACGTTGGAAATATTAGATCCATGCATGTACAATTTGTTTGCAGATGCCTTTGATATTTGAAAAATAAGACTAGATTACACTACAATAGAAATTGTAGTCTAATTTGGTATCATTTTGAAATTTTAGTGTCCGCATAAAAACTCTATTCGGTTCGTCTTTACCCCCAGTTGCAGGATCTTATTAATTTATGTTGTTAGCTTTATTTCGTATCTTGATATCCTACACGACTTAACTATATCTGTAGCATGACGGGTGTCTCATTAGAGGGATAAACTGCTTACCCTTCGCGAGCACGTGGGTTCACCCTAATCGGTTTTTGATAGGGTCAGTGATCCTTAACTTTTTAGTTTTCTGTTTTGTGTTGTGTATTTATGCTTTGTTTGTCGGCGTACTGTTTGATTTGTACCCAATGAATTACCATTCTTGATTCCCCTGGGTTTTGTTACGGTCAGTGTTGCTCATGTGTGCAGTTTTCTGTGTTGTGTTGTGTATGTTTGTTTGTCTTCGTACTGTGTATTGTGTTCCCAATGTGCCCATTCCTGATTCCTGATTCCCACTGCTGCACATCATTTTAGTTTGCTGTATTGTGTATTTATTTTTGCTTCTCTTTGTATTGTATTTTGTGCTTGCAATGGATTACCCATACCTGATTCCCCCTGTTTTTGATGGGACCATAAAATTATGTTATACTAACATTCAAACTTGTCTGGTGTTAATGACAACCTTTTTATGTTCTCACAGCCCCCAATTGAACATTTATAGTTCACATTCACATCCATTTCATCAAATTTGTATATCAGAAGAATGTATTCAAATTTGCCTCTGTGGCATCTCTGAATTTCTGCATATTTTCTGGGATCAGCAGTGCCACCATTGTGTGTCAGGACTGAATAATGTTTGCCACCTAACCATGAAGTTATATTGTGTGTTTTGCAACTGATGTTTGCTGTGACAGGAGAAAACAACAATTGTGCTGTCTTTCCAAATATAATGGGAGGATTTGCAATCATCCATTCCACTGTAAATATAAATGAAAACAAAACATTTTCTAGATTAAAAAAGGAAAGACATATTGTCATTCGCCACATCATGTAAAGACCTTCATATGGAGTCCTGCATGATAAAATATCATGGTATTCAGAATTCAATATGCAGCAAATTTCTTTACATATTTGTATTTCTTATTTTAAAATTAAAGACACTATTGCTTAGTCGTTTTATTAAATAAATAATGAACAAACAACATAATTAATGACAAAACGACATAATTAATAATATATTGTAATTTGATCTGATTTATCGTTGCTATATAATAATTATGGAGTGCAGTAAGGTGACAAATATGCTACTAATAGTTTTTATTAATCCTATATCACGGTTTATTAGTTCGTTTCATCGGATTAGTATCATCAACTCTACCGGTTTAATTATGAAATGAAAGTTTAAACAGTGATGGTCAACAATTCCACCAATATCCACAACACGAACAATCACCTCTTACCTAAAGAAAGTTTAAACAGTGATGGTCAACAATTCCACCAATATCAACAAAACAAACAATCACCTCTCACCTAAAGAAAGTTTAAACAGTGATGGTCAACAATTCCACCAATATCAACAAAACAAACAATCACCTCTCACCTAAAGAAAGTTTAAACAGTGATGGTCAACAATTCCACCAATATGGACAACACAAACAATCACCTCTCACCTAAAGAAAGTTTAAACAGTGATGGTCAACAATTCCACCAATATCAACAAAACAAACAATCACCTCTCACCTAAAGAAAGTTTAAACAGTGATGGTCAACAATTCCACCAATATGGACAACACAAACAATCACCTCACACTTTCACCCACTGAAGACAACAAATAACACAACATGCATGTATCACGTTGAAATACAAATCCTGTCTTAAGACAGTCACAAAACTGTGGCGGGATTCAACCGATTAATGGGATGCCAAACCTCCCTTAATGATAACTGGATTTCCGGCAGCAACACATATATAAACAAACATTAAAGCACTTGCACATATTCCCTTCTATTAAAAAAAGACCAAATGCTAACGCAAACGACACGGACAGTACAATACCAGGGTCGATGTATGATAGTAGTTAACTGATTACTAGCTATGAATGTACAATACATAGACCTCTACTATTAATCACCATTTGTCAGCTCATTCAATCTAGAAAAATTTGAAGATGCCAAAGGGGTAATCAGAATCCGTAAATCAAAGAAGTGCAGACAATACAATAGCCAAATGAAAAAGTGCAATCCTCAATTTACAAAAAAATTAAACAGAAAAAAGATTGACCACTAAATACCGGAGATGAACTCAGGTTCTCCGGGAGGGTAAGCAGTTTCATCATGTGACACCCGCTGTTTTGCTTTTTGTTACAAACCCGGTGATACGTAACAAAATATGGTTTTTCCAGAAACCGTTTCACATAGACGATATCAAGTCTGAATAAGAATAGAATTGACATCTACCAATTTATATTTTTCGTTGCTGATTGATAAATCATCTAATCTACAATGTAGGTATTGCATTGTAGTAAACCGTTCCCTGTATATAATTTCTGTGTTGCGTGATATTTTGTATATTAAAGGTCTTGGTGTTCTAGATTTCCATGATAAAGTCATTGGTGTTCAATGTGGCTGTGGTAAATGTCTTGGTATTGTCCTATCTGGATGATAGTGTTAATAAGTATTATATATAATGCGGTACTTACGAATTAAAACTGTTCGAATGATTAGTTACTTTATGTATGCTCATGAGTAGAACACGTGGTATATAAGTTTCGTAGCATACATTAAATGAGTGACATTTGAAACGGAACCAATAGATATAGTGCAACATTCAGACCATCTTGTACCATGGTATATGCCCCGGCCAATTTTCACTTTTTCGGATTCAACAAAGATTTAATGGCGGCTAACTAAGTATAGTACAATACCAATTACAGATAATAAAACATAGTTTTATACAAACACATTCTTAAGCTGAAATATTCATAAATAAGATCATAGGAAAAAAGGTCATTGATGTTACAAGAATATATAATTATAATAAATACTCTGATTGGGGGTATCATTTGAATTCATTTAGCTATGCATACCACATGCTGTTGATTGTCCAAATACAAATACTGCTAGAACTAAGACATGTAAAATGGACATATCCAGACAAGGTTCCTGAGACGTGTTTTAGACAGTTCCCTAGAGATAAAACAATGTTACATATTAACACTTGACTATCAATGCCTAACTCTATATTGTTTACAATATGCTATCACAGTACATCAATAAAAACTGTAGGTATATAATGTAGTACACACGATGTAATTCGTCATTACTCAACTTTGCTTTGTATGGGGTTCATGTTTAATTTATGTTTATTTGTACATTTGTATTTATTTTATTCCACTGGTGTCCAAAACGACTTCCATGTCAGATGACGTTAAACATTAACACGACGTGTGACAGTAATGGAGCAGGAACAGCTTACCCTTCCGGAGCACCTGAGTTTTTAATGTTCAATGTTTATTTGTATGTGGTGTATTGCTATTCGTTGTTTGTCCTTTTTCGTTGGCCATTGAATTGGTTTGCCCTTCTTCGATTTGTGGCTTATGCTTACTCCTTTGGTATCTTCGGAAGTTTCTTTCTTGAATTACATTCATTCCGTACTCTCCAATTCAAACTTTTTTAAGGAAGAAAACGAAGGGGGATAAACTGAATAAGCAATACACCTTGCTTAATGTTACATAATCCTGAAAAAGAAAGACCTCTGTATTGTCACAATGAATAAAGTTAATAGGTACATACGTTTACTCAGATGATTTGTCGTTTACTATGTACATATACATGTGGTAAACTTTAGACATATTTGCACGTAATTAAAAAACAATTTAAAAAGACGATTAAGTACGGTAAATTGGGATATTTTGCCGGTTTTCTGTCAAAATGTGGATGTTTAATTTTGGTGTGTTTAATTTTTTGTGCTTTCCAAAAGATTATTGTTTTATTTTGGTGCTTTTCAAATGGTTAGAAAAAAATAAATGCTCGTGACCGTAGATCAAAAACTAAGGCAAATACCACCGGTATCTCACCGGAAGTTTGTTTTAAAAAGTAACTGAGAAATACTTTTTCCGGATGGCATTATCACACTGAGTATTAATTGATATGATTACAACGAAGATGTTAGGGGTTATGGTTATAGTGTTTAACGCCATTTTCAACAATATTTCAGTTATATCGTTACGGTCAGTTTTATTGTTGGAGGAAACAGGAGTATCCTGAGAAAACCACAAACCTGCCTCAAGTCACTGACAAACTTTATTACATAATGTTGTATCGAGTATACCTCGCCTGAGCGGGTTTCGAACTCAAAACGTTAGTGGTGATATGCACCGATTGCACAACCAAACGATCACGACCACTTCAGTTGAAACATAAAAGCTTTATCTAATTCACGACTTAGCAGTTATAGTAAAACAAATATCTCTTTCTTACTGATCTTACTTATCCCCTCCCCTGACATTGAGTATTAAATAGCATTTGGATGATTAACAACATATATTCTTAACATATTAAAAAATATATTTGAATGAAGAAAAAGCCAAATCCAATTCATACTTTATCAGAAATGATCAAAATTAATCCCTTCTTACTTAAACAACATTTAGCAAATATCAAATATAATTCGTCATGGATATGTTTAGGTTTACTTATATTAAAACTGGCATTTAAATCTACGTTAATTAAAGTTAAAATCAGATTTAAAAACCTAACAGTAACCCTACACACAATTAATTGTTCTGTAAAAACATATATCATATACATAAATGCACATGATAGATCCGATTCATATGTAAATAATCAATAAATGAATAATAAATGATTATAGTCAAATAACGAGTTATTAAAGGTGTACAAATGTACTAGCAATTTGGCAACTCGCCAATTGTATTTTTCAAAACGTTAATAATGCAGATTGTCGTTATTATTCATAACAAAAATAAACTGTTAATTTATTCCACGGGAAACTCGTGAAATACAGCCATGCCAAGATTAGATCCCTTCTAAGAAATTGGATACGGGCGAAATACAAATACTTTTTCCGTATGGCATTATCACACTGAGTATTAATTGATATGATTACTACGAAGGTGTTAGGGGTTATGGTTACAGTGTTTAACGCCACTTTCAACAATATTTCAGTTATATCGTTACGGTCAGATTTATTGGTGGAGGAAACAGGGTTATCCGGAGAAAACCACTGACCTGCCTCAAGTCACTGACAAACTTTATTACATAATGTTGTATAGACTATACCTGGCCCGAGTGGGTTTCGAACTCACAACGTTAGTGGTGATATGCACCGATTGCACAACCAAACGATCACGACCACGACGGTTCCAAAATAAAAGCTTTATCTAATTCACGACTTAGTAGTTATAATAAAAAATATCCTTTCTTACTTATCTTACTTATCCCTTCTCCTTACATTGAGTATTAAATACTATGTGGATGATTAACAACATATATCCTTAACAGATTAAACAAAATATTTGAATGAATAAAAAGCCAAATCCAATTCATACATTACCAGAAATGATCAAAATTAATCCCTTCTTATTTAAACAACATTTTACAAATAATAAATATAATTCGTCATGGATATTTTTAGGTTTACTTACATTAAACCTGGCATTAAATCTACGTTAAAGGCATATTGTCTACCAAAACCGTAATTTTTTCATACCCAAAATTATTGTCGTAAATGATTTGTTTAAGCTATCATTAAACAGTTATGCTGCAAAAGATACGATTTGTGTTCTTTTTTTTTGACAAAAAAGACCAAAAACTATCGTTATCGGAATTATTGTCCATGATGACAGGAATTCAATTTAACCCGAATCTATTCATATGACCTTCTATGTGAGCCCGTCTTGAGCATGCGCACTGTTTAGAAACATTACATAACATGTGGAAGAGAATGTGTCAACACGTGGAAGAAAGCGGACTTTGACGGATTCAGCGATAAAGAGGAATAGAAGTGCAATATCTTCCAAATGGAACAAATGCAGGATATATGTAGGGGATCAGTTGGACCGTTGGAACGAACTGAATGAAGTGCTACGCGTCCAAGCTCACGCTGAAGTGGCAAAGACTTTGCTTGATAGGTAAACCGAGCAAGTTGCCTTCTTTTCTCAATCGTTTTTTCATATTTTATGAATTTATGATGATGCCTTTCATCATTTTCGATAGATATTATTCAATATATGTAATTTTGCACCTGGCAACAGCAAATCATTGTCAATGAGTAGCATAAAACGGTCGTATTTGCGAGGTAAACAAACACGACGTGCTGCAGCATCCAGGCTACTGGCATAAAAATAGAAAAAAATAGATTTGGCCTCGCTCAGGTCAGTGCATAATTAAATATTGGTTACTGTAACGCAGAGCGTTACAAATGTTCCCCAAACGAACAATACAAGTACTAGTGGTATGAATGAAGAATAGTGTGAGAACATAGCAAGAAATAATTAGAGCCCAATTTTTGACTATATCATGTCTATAGTAGGGCTTCTTTGTTATGTTACCCTACAATGTGCTACAATAAACTAGTAAGCAAAGCAAGAAAAAAAATGGCTTCAATTGTCTGCTATCATCCACAACACCAGTAATGGAGATGTTAGCATGAAATCAAATGCAAAAGATGTTTGTCATACACTATAGGATGTTGGTGAAAATGATTTATGCTGTAAATTCAAAAATAATTTCCATGGCAACGGCGGCCATTTCTAAGCCTCAAAAGGTTGTTATTCACCTTTGTGTTAAATTGAGTGTTTTTGCGGTTTCCATGGCAACGGTGGCCATTTTGAAATTTATAAGCCTTAAAAGGTTGTTATTCACCTTTGTGTTAAATTGAGTGTTTTTGCGGTTTCCATGGCAGCGGCAGGCATTTTGAAAATTTCGAAAGTAATCTGCACATATGCTCATAGTGCTTAACATTCCTGTGAAGTTTCATTGATTTCCGTTCAGTAGTCGCGGAGAAATGTGTTGGACAAACTTTTGGCGGAAGAAAGAAAGAAGAAGAATAATAATAAGTATAATAATAAGAAACGGAGCAAGCACAATATGTCTTCCCACACTTCGTTTAGGGGACATAATAACAAGATATGATATGATTTTAAGGATCATAATATGGCTCCCAAACGATGGATATCAATTCGCAACATCATAATCTACTTGGAAACCAAATGTTGCCCAAATCGGAGGATTTTTTTTTGGCGGCCATCTTTGGATCAAAATGGCCACCATATCAAACCAAAATGGTCGCCATATGGTGCAGCATGACTTACTCCCTGTAAATATCCATTTCCATTGAAATCTGTTAATTTTTGAATTTTTAAAGATTTTTTTTAATTTTTATATTGGCGGCCATTTTGAAAATTTTAAAAACAAAGAGCACAACTTTGAGTGATGATCTATTTTTGTGTCAAGTTTCAAAAGGATCCGCTGTATGGTTTGAATTTAACATTTTTTGCACCTTGGTTACCATGGAAACAGCTCCCATTTTGAATTTGTTCAACCCCAAAAGCTGCCACACACTACGGTGGATATTCCTACGAAGATTGATGAAGTTTGATGAAAGGAATCCAAAATTAGTTTTACTCCCCCCTTTTTTGTTTCTATGTCAACTGCGGCAAATTTTGTCCAACCGATTCCATTTTTTTGGCTTATCTCGTTCCACAAGGTGTGGATTTTGTTCATCAATTTCTGTTCGGCGAGTAACCTGCTAAGATAATTTTTGTGTTTTTTCAATTTTTTTGCATTTTGGCTGTTTCTACAAACTGTTGGCGGAAGAAAGAAAGAAGGAAGAAGAATAACAATAAGAAACGGAGCAAACACAATGAAGTTTGGGGGACATAATTAGCTTCCAGTAACGATGGTCAGCTCTTGAAAATCGAAAAAACAACGTTTCGTAACGTATTCGCCAATAATTTGGTGTTTAATCTTCATTTTATGGAGGTCAGTACGGAAAACGACAATAATTGTGGGTATGAAAAAATTACGATTTTGGCAGACAATATGCTTTAATTAAAGATAAAATCAGATTTAAAAATCTAACAGTAACCCTACACCAAATTCATTGCTCTGTAGAAAACATATATCATATGCATGAATACGCATGATAGGTCCGATGCATATGTTAGATAATCAATAAATGAATAATAAATTATTAAATATTTAAACAATGAGCTATTATCTGCCAAAATCGTAATTTTTTGTTAACCATAAAAACTATCAGATATGATTGATGTCTTAGTAGAACGTGTTTCTGTAACTTATAAATGTTATGAAATGTACGCGCATCGGGAAAAAAATTTGCAACTGCTCGTGTTTTGAGATCGATCAAGAAATGGACGCCATCTTATTAACTATCGGCATTCTTTACGGAGTTTGCCGAATCGTTATTAAATCAGTACAACAATGCACTTATTTCTTATTTTCTGTGAATCTGCTTTTAGTCGGAGTTAATTACGGACAAAGAACCATGCAGGTTTGCAGTTAATAAGCAACAAAATACAAATTATTCGTTTTTACCTGTCACTAGTAAGGTCAGTTGCATACGGAGAAAGCGAGGTCAAATTATTTGCTTGCAAGGCAATAATAAATCGATGGTAATTTTCGTTCTCAAAAGGCGAAAAGTGGTACGATAGGCTGTTTAATGTGAAATTATTTCATCATTTTAAATAGATATGTCACATGATTTTTTTTCTTTGAAATAAAGGCCTTATCCTTACACAATATCAAAAATATACATCGACAAGGATTCAATATCATTTCATTTTTGGAAATCGGAGAACCCTTTAAAAAGTTACAACATTTTGAATTTTCAAAAATTGAATTACCTTTATGCGAATTGGTGGGATTTTTTTTTTTCGAACAAGGATAAAAAGTGACATATAAAGCTACCCGTATAAATTTTTCCAGGCAATTGTAGATATTGAATAACATGAATTTGCTGAACTTTGTATAGTTAATAGATAAAATCACTAGTGCATAATTCCTACTTCAGATAATTCAAAATACGGTAAATTTAAAAATTCAGGTTTTAGCCCATTTATAGAAATGTCCAAGTTGTGAAGACGTCAAGATGTTGATACAAGAGATCCACTTCTTTAATTGAATGGCTATAGTAATTTACAAAACAACTATTGACATTAGTATAATTTAAAAATGTTGTTTTGTGGACAGAATATTTTCAAGCAGATAATGTCATATTCTCAATGGTTTAAAATTTCGGTTGCCATGGTAACCATGGATGTGGATATGAAGAAAACTAAACTTGCTAGATTTATTAAATAAATCTTTTAATCCTCATTTATTTGCGAAAATAAACAATTTGATCTCCATCTCAATGAAAATAAATTAATTAATTGCCAAAATATTCAAAAATAAATAATCAATGAACGATAGTGAATAATTTAACAACAATTTCCAAAACAAAAATTTTTTGCTTTTTTTTTTCTTTTTTTTTTGCTTTTATTTTCTTTTTTTTTTCTTTTACTTATAACTTTTTTGATGGAAGGAACGCCAGTGTTCATGAAAGTAAATGTAAATGTTTTGATTTGGTCTGCTGAAAGAAAAATGATGGGATCCTGTAAGATTCAGTATAAAAAAGCCTCCTCCCCCCTCCCAAAATATAATGGTTATCACCTTTACATGAGTGACCATGTTTATCTTTGTTCATTTAACATTCCATACATCAGTTCATTTTTGTTTCTTGTGTCGCGAGTTCCGATCGGGTGGGTGTTTTGGTGCACTTCTTAGCATATCAGACCACAATCGGAATTCATGCAAATTTGGTTCCTTATTATTAACCCTTTCACAGGCTAAGTTTAAACAAAAAGTCCAGTCTATACTTTCATTTGTCAGTGTAGAGTTTGAAAAAAACCCTACTCTAGGAAACACCCCATCACACAATATTTATATTGATCGTATTTCAGATGTTTCTGTTCAATACGTTCATCCTATATCTTAGACAGAAAATCAAAAATTAGCCCTCGTTTATCGAAAACCCTACTACAGTACCACATACATATGTGAAGCGACCACTCCCTCCATCTCACGAGTTCGGACTTGGCTTTTATCTATTACATAAAGGTAAAGTACAATGTACTGTAATACATTTGTCAGTTACGTGCCTAAGTTTGGTTGTTCTCTCAGTTTACCAAGCCAATTATAGTCTACGGCACGATATATCAAAAAGATAAAGTCTTCAAATTAAATACTGTCGAAATCCAGAAATGCATGGTGTATGCAGTATGATCTCTATTGTTGACAATGTATGTGATTTTTGTTTTGGTTTTTTTATAGAGTTTTTTTGTTTTTGTATTTGTTTTTTGTTTTGTTATTACTAATACGAATTAAAGCAAATTTCATCAGAGACAGTATTTATTATATTTCTTTTTTTTAAACTTCTATAAAAAATGTATTTACTTTAAAACATATTTTTCTCTGGATTTGTAACATTTTTGTACAAATAACTCTAAATGTGTATTTTCATAATACCAATGACCATGTTACATATATAACTTTCTGAAATGTTTTGGATGATTGTCACCAGATTTTTCTGCTAAACTGAAACACTGCGCGATTTTTCTTGTACACTGACAGCAGGAATATTTTCTTTAAAAAGATTTTCTCTCCTTTCGTTAAAAAGCGTACAATGTATTTTATTTGTTCATTATACTCGAGCATTCGGAGACAAGGCAAGATAAATTTGAAAGCATTTTTAGAAATAATAGAATCTGTTGTTTCTTCACCATTTGTTAAAGCAGAAGCGGATTCGGATAGAATATTGTGTACTGTGTTTGAAACGATCTTTGCGTCTTCTTTAAAGCAGTGTGCCCTTATCGAATATGCGAACGCCCACATCTAACATTTTCCGGCCATCTCGACTTGAACAGTCAACAATCAAATCCCAATTTTCGGTTTCCGTCAGAGCACATCCCACTTGTTTCTGGACAGATAATGTCCCTCGTCTAGAATATTTTGAATAGGAAATACAACGATCGGGAAAGCGGCTTTTTTATGTTTTTAATATATCAAGAAGAAGGAAACGATCTATCGTTAAAAAAACAATGGTGTATTTGGAGATCGCACCTCTGTCCATTGAAACTTATCTGTCATATTAAAGAAGTATTTTTAGACACTTCTCGACCGCTACCCATGATTTGTGATACCGTCTACGTACTCACGACAAATAAGTTATTTTTCAATAAATTAATTTACAGTTTCATAAACTTACAGTCATAAATACCTTTCTGAAGCTAAACTTAACAATGTCAATGTAGACCAAAAAAAAAAGAACTGATGGGATTCGAACCACCTTCTAGAACTACCCATTTCATCACAAGGCAGCGCCAATGCGATCATGACTATTGTGCTCCCGCATTTAGTCAAGCAAGTTTATTACTGGGTAAAATGCGAATTAAAAAAACATAGCAGACGATTTGATTCTTCAACTGCAGATTTAACTACCAAGCACAAACAAGTTATAAAGAAAAAGCTCTGATGGTTTGCTTTCGATAAAAACGACATGTGCTAACTTGTTTTATTTTTAGTGATAATGACAGTTTACGTGATGTTCGAAAAAAAAAACCGACAGAATAGTTAATATTGATAAAGAAAAATATGAAATTAACCGCTTGCATATAAATTCGTCTTATGTAAGCAAATGTTTATTGTACGGCTTTCTAAAAATCGATACAAATCTACTGTACACTCACAATTCTTATAATATGTAAAAAAAAAAAAAATTAGATAACTTAATATATACCTTACATTTTTATCACGTTAACCAAAATCCATAATAAAACATACATTATGTTGCAAAATAAACAAAAACAAAAACAAAAAAGAAAAAAAAAGAAAAAAAAACAAGACAAAACTGGTCCGATGGGATTCGCACTGTCAGTGTAAATATGCAGGGGTCGCAAAGCAGCGACTATACGGTCACGGTTATGGTACAGTGATCAAATGGACTTACAAATTTGTGGTATTGTATCGTTTATGGAGTCAGCTCTTTATTATTTACGCTGTTTCTTTACTTTTTTAATCTTGCCCTACTTGGCTTCTTGATTTCCGAGACGTTACATTTAAAACAACCCGTCGAGAACCCCTAGTATATTCGGAAATATTTACTTAGGCATGTCAACCAATCAAATGAAGGGGATTTCTTTAGTTCAATAATTGAAATGGGAAAGTCTAGAGAGATTGGAATATTTCGCGCCCTCCTGGTTAGCTCGTACTGGTCTGCTGAACGATTTTCATTCTAGACTGGGGAAGTGAAAGTGAAACATCTGTGGTAGGAGTTCAGAAATATTTTTCTTCATGGTTTAAAATTTCGTGTAATATTTTGGTTAAAAATCAGTCGAAGATGGACGACGCGTGGTTCGGTATTTTAATTCGCTAAATTTAATTTAAACTTAAAATCGTGAGTGTTGTTAGGAATATTCTAGAAACAGACGCTGAATATGGTTTTATGGTAAGACATGCATACATCTTCCCTTGAAAACGAGTGTCAATATTATTACGAATCCAGTCGATCCATGTTTTGATTAATTGAGAAATTATCTTGATTATTTGTTAAAAAAAATGATTTGTAGTCATCATGTCAATGTAAATTTCACTTTTGACATGTTTGAAATGAACATCTAAGTATCTGAAAGTTTGGGGTTAACTGGTTCCCATTTTTGTTCGTTTATGATATGCCAGATTTGGGTACATTTAATCCGGGGAAAATATGAATGAAAAATAAACACGGAAAATGAGTGAATAGTTCACGACATATAGGTGGTATAGGTTCCAGAAATTTACGTATAAAGAAACGCGTGATTTAGGAAAATTTCTATCTAGAGGTTGTTACGATCTTAAAATTATTAAGGTATTCCTGTTGTGTTTTGGTGGTTAGCTTTTACTATTTTTATCCACTTGTAATTACTTTATTTCCGTTTTGAATAAGTCTTTTGAAGTTTAGAGGACTTAAGTATTGATTTTTCTCATACTCTATTCGGAATGGTAGTAAACATTAATACAATATATCAAAAAGGCTAGTTGTACTTTTATTGGTTTCATAACTCCTAAAAGTACATATCATGTTGCACGGACTTCTTGGGTAGGTTAGGGGTATTTAAGTTGTCGTTTTTGGGATTTATTAACCACACGTTGTACAGTTACTGTGGAGTGTGTGTGGTCGTTGTCTTGTCTTGTTCAAGGTAAGTAAAACGTATTAGTTATTTTATGGTTAAATTTTGACGTCCATATTCTGTATAGGGGGTATTTTATTTATACAATTTTGAGAAAATGTTTGTAAATTATAACATTAGTTCAGTATATAATGTACAATTTTACACCACAAACATTTAGTGGTTTTCGGATAGACATTTTAAACAGGACATTTGATTATGTAGAAATCATCGCACCATGTAGCGAATATTTTATTAGATAAATGCACGTTTGTAAGCAGTCGTACATAAATGTAAATTATTGTCAAACAATAAAACCGTCAACAGTATATTTTAATTATTGATTTTCACACGGTGAACGACAACGATAGATTTGTAATTATTCTATCCTAAATATTACTACACACTCCATGCATTGCAAACGATAATTAATCAACGTTATAAACAAAACATTTGAAATATCCGTTACACTTATTTGAATATTACAATGTTTATGAATAAGCGAAATCAGGCGTGTAGTATACAGTACAATGTACGATACATTATAAACAATTATATCGGCCTGACGCACATTACACAATTATAGATTGTATAGATAATTTGAAATATTAATGTGTAGTTATTATACATTATAGTTATGATGATGCACTATGTGAATTTGTTTAGTTAATAATTATGCTAGTCATTTTAAGATATTTAGTAGTCCTTATTTTGTTCAAGGTCCTGTATTATATTTTGATGTTTGACGTGTGATGTGTGCATAGTACTGGTGGAGTCATTGATGTTGCCGACCGGCTGCTGTCTGTTGTCCGACGTGGATGGAATTGTGGATTTGACATTAACTGGGTTTTTTTTCAAATTATTTTGTTGTTAATTTGTTTCTGTTTGTGCTAATAATCTTTTGTATTTATGTTTAAAATTAAATGTTTAAAATTTAAAAAAGATTTAATTTAATTTCACTATTATATCAACCAGCAAGGATGTCCGTTTGACTATTATCACACTTTGCGATCCTGTCGTCACATTTGGGTTCAGAAGTGGGACTTACGAGATTAAAACGTGCATTCTTGCTACACACTTTAGATATTTTTCTCAAATATTTTTTTAATGTTACAGCTTTGTAAGCAGAAGTGGACGGAAAGTTGAGATTTTGGAGGACCTTGAACAGACAAGACAACGTAGATAAATTGAAATCTAGAAAGTCAGTATTTTTTTTATTTAAAGGTTATAAACAGGTGTCAGTCAGGATCATGTTTGTAGCTGCAGCCACAGCTGTTGTAGATATTTAAGTTCAAACTAAATATTTGGATCTGTTGTTAGTCTCTTGTTCAGTGAGTTAGTTGTAAGTAGGGGAGATAAATCGTTATAAGTTTCATAATTAAGAGTTATCTCGCTTAGTATTGTCCCGAACACTACTTCACTTTGCATTGTTTTTTTTTTGTTTTTTTTATTGGATTTAGTTCTTTAAAAGTTTGGAGTCGTTTGTTTATTTTTTTTTAAGTTATGGAAGTTCTTAAGGATTTGACTGAGTATGGGGAACGTTTAGGCTATGAAGGTAAAGAACTGCAGGGTCTTGTAAAGAATGAACAAGATAGGTTACGAGAGGAGCGATTATTACAACGTGATGTAGAGAAAGATCAGATAGAGAAAGAAAGATTGAGAATGGAACATGAGTTACATTTAAAGCAAATTGACCACAAACATCAGTTAGAAATGTTGGATGCTAAAAAAAAGCGGGGATAGTAATGGGGATTTTCAAGAAAAGGTACAGGGTCCCAAATTACCTCCCTTTGATGAAAAAACCGACGCTATAGATTCGTATTTAAGACGTTTCGAACGGTATGCACAAGCCCGTAAATGGCATAAGAATATTTGGGATACCCATTTAAGTGCTTTGTTAAAGGGGAATGTATTGGATGTTTATGATTTACTCCCAACAGAAAGTGCATTGAACTATGACATGTTAAAGGAGTGTTTGCTGAAACGTTTTGATAAAACGGAAGATGGTTTTAAACAGCGCTTTAGATCATGTAGGCCTGAATCAGGAGAAACATTTCAACAGTTTGCTGTGAGATTAGCAAGTTTTTTTGATAGGTGGGTTGACATGTCGGGTATTACACGGAATTTTAATGGTATAGTTAATTTAATGTGAAGGGATCAGTTTTTACACATTTGTAATCGGAATGTAGATTTGTTTTTGAAGGAAATGGTTCCAAAAAATATGTTAGAAATGTCAGGGTTAGCTGATCAATATAAAGAAGCACGTAGGGCTAATGTAGTTTCTTTAACAAATCCAAATTCTAGGGGGTCTCCAAAAAAGGGCAAACCAAATGATGTTGAGGGTTTTCAAAATAAGGATAATAGAACTAATGATAGTAGGAAGTGCTTCACGTGTGGAAAGGTGGGACATATTAGTATAAATTGTACATCACAAAGTAGATCCGGGTACAATAAGCCATATCAAAATAAATGTTCAAAGGGCAATAACTCTACTTGTGCATCTATATCTATCTCAACTCCCAGTATAGTATATAGTAAGGTGCATAACTCTATTCCATTGGCACATGCTGTTATGCCTGTAGTTAAGGGAATGTTGGGTGATGGGGAAGTGTCTGTGTTAAGGGATACTGGCTGTAGTGGTGTTGTAGTTAGAAAGAGTTTAGTTGATACTGAACATATTTCCGACGAATATCAGGATTGTGTGATGGCTGACGGGTCTAAAGTAAGAGTGTCTGTAGCAAGTCTGGCTATTGATACCCCTTATTATAGTGGTACAGTAAAGGCTTGATGTATGGATAAGCCTGTATATGCTGTTATAGTGGGGAACATTGATGAAGCTAGAGAGCCCAATAACCCAGACCCTGATTACATGATTAATGTTGTAACTAGTCAACAAGCTAGACAGTTAAGTAAACCGTATCCAAAATTAATTGTGCAAAAAGTATCGCCGATATTAATGTCGATGATATTAAAAGGGAGCAACAGCCAGATACTACTTTAATTAAAATACGGGAGAAAGTGAGTGCAGGGACAGTGTATGAAAAGGCTGATAGAGGTACATTCAAGTTTTTCGAAAAGAAGAGTTTAATGTTTAGAGAGTTCCAATCCCCGAAGATAGAAAAGGGTAAAATTTTTCGGCAGTTAGTTGTTCCTGAAATCTATAGGAGGGTTGTTACGAGAGTTGCTCATGAGTAATTAATGGCAGGACATTTAGCAACTAAACGTACGGTAAGTAGAGTTATGACATAATTATTTTGGCCGGGGATTACGTCAGACGTAAAAAGGTTTTGTAGGTCTTGTGATATATGCCAGAGGACTGTGCCAAAGGGTATGCATATCCGGGCTCCGTTAGGCAAGATGCCTGCTATAGTTGACATTCCTTTCCGCAGGGTGGCGGTAGACATAATGGGTCCTTTAGTCCCTATTACAGACAAAGGTAATAGGTAACCTTAGTTGACTACGTAACTAGGTATCCTGAGGCGGTGGCGTTGCCGTCTGTTGAAACTGAAAGGGTAGCTGAAGCCCTTATTGAGGTGTTTTGTCGAGTGGGATTTCCACGGGAGATGTTGACAGACCAAGGGGCCCAGTTCACTTCAGCATTAATGGCTGAAATGAGTCGGTTGATTTCCTTACAACAGTTAACGATAACCCCATACCATCCCATGTGTAACGGTTTGGGTGAAAGGTTCAACGGAACTTTGAAACTTGTATTAAAACGGTTATGTGCAGAACGTCCACAAGATTGGGACTGGTATCTAGGCCCTGCATTGCTTGCTTACAGGGAGGTACCACAGGAAAGTTCTCGTTTTTCGCCATTCGAATTGGTATATGGTTGGTCAGTAAGGGTTGACTATATTAAAGGAATTATGGTCCAAGGAAATATCTGACCCTGAGTTAAGGTCTACTTATGAATATGTTATTAATTTAAGGGATAGGTTAGAGTCTACATGTGAACTGGTTAGGGAACATTTAGAACACGCTTCACGTAAGCAAGCTAGAGTTTATAATAGAAGGTCCGGTAAACGGACGGAAGTTAAAACCAGGTTAAAAAGTCTTAGTCCTATTACCCACAAACGCCAATAAATTGCTGATGCATTGGAAGGGCCCATATAATATAGTAGAACGCGTTGGTGATTTAGATTATAGGATCAGTGTGAAGGGTAAACTTAAATTGTTCCATGTAAACATGTTGAAACTGTATGTGGAGAGAGATCGTGGTTTAGTCGGTGTCATTGGACAATTAAGTGACAACACTGATTTAGACATAGTTGATATAAACACAGTAGGTACGTGTGCATCCGTATCTGTAATTGATGAGAGTTTAATTAGTGAGGAGGATGACGGTTATGGTGAGTTAATAGTGCCACCTACATGTAACAGTTCTGAAACATATGAACATGTACACATAAACCCAGAGTTGGAACATGGTCAGGTACAACAAGTTCGAAGTTTACTTTGGAAATATACTGATGTTATGACAGATGTTCCTGGGCATGCAAATGTTCTTGAACATGATATCAAACTTACGAGTAAAGATCCAGTTAAGCAGAAACCATATCCTATACCATATGCAATGGTGAGTGAGGTGAAAAAGGAGATTGATAAAATGCTAAAGCTCAATATGATTGAGGAATTCAATAGTCCTTATTCATCCCCATTCGTGATAGTAAAAAAAAAAGGATAATGCAAATCTATTTTGTATAGATTTTAGAGAACTGAATAGGATTATAGTCTTTGTTGCTGAACCGATGCCCAACATTGAGGATACATTTGCCGAAATCTCCAATTTTAAGTTTTGCTCAAAAATTGATTTAACCAAAGGCTATTGGCAAATTCCTCTTACGTCATCAGCAAAATCACTTACTGCTTTTCAATCACCTAAAGGCTTGTTTCAGTTTTCTGTGATGCCGTTTGGGACAATTAACAGTGGTGCGAGTTTCTCGCGTTTAATGCGAAAAGTGTTAACAAATTTACAGAATGTCGAAAATTTTGTCGATGACATAATTATCTATACAGATACCTTTTCACATCATCTAATAGTTCTAGCGAATGTTCTACGTAGATTAGCTGAGTCTAATTTGACAGCTAAACCATCCCGAGTGTTTCATTGGTTACCATCAACTTGATTGTTTGGGTCATACTATTGGTCAAGGTCGTTTATTACCTGGCCCAGATAAAGTGGATGCTATACGAGAAGCATCACGACAAGAGACTAAGAAGCAAGTAAGAAGTTTTCTGAGTTTGGCTAATTTCTACCGGAAATTTGTTCCCGACTTTGCTACCATAGCAAGTCCTTTAACTGATTTAACCAAGAAGGGGTTACCCAATCATGTTAAATGGAGTTCAAATGAACAACAGGCTTTAACTAAGTTAAAGTCAGTATTTGTTAGTAGCCCAGTACTGAAATTACCCGACTTCGATTCAAGTTTCCTGTTACAGACTCACGCATCTGACGTTGGTTTGAGAGCGGTACTGTTACAAGATGAGGATGGTGTACGATTACCAGTAATGTATGCTATTCGTAAACTATCTAAGACTGAAAAGAATTATTTAGTGATTGAAAAAAGAATGTCTTGGTATCGTTTGGACATTACACAAATTTGAAGAATATTTGTATGGTAGATAATTTGTATTGGAGACGGATCATCGTCCCCTGATGTATCTTCAGCGGTCAAAGTTAGCAAAATCGAGACTTATGAGATGGTCTTTGTTAATACAACCTTACCGTTTAAGAATTGAAGCTATTAAGGGTCGTGATAATGTAGGTGCTGATTATTTGAGTCGGGGTTAGGAAAATTGCCAGTTTACAGTTTTTGTACAGTAGTAAATAGTTGTGTAAAATGTTATTTTAATTTTAAATATATATTTGATATAGGGTAACCGTAAAACTCTATTATTCAAGGTATAATAGATCATGGAACGAAAATCTAGTGGTAATAGACTTGGTGCATGTTTATGTAGTTTTTTGTATGGAGTTTAGATTGGAATTTTAGTTTGGTCTGATTGTGATATTGTCGGCAGGATGCTATGTGATGCGAACCCGCTGGGTAGTAAGCGGTCTTCGACGCGACCTGTTAATGATCCTTGCCCGTCTTCTAGTCGGGTAATGTCAGTGACGTGAAATTGGTTGGTGTGGTGTGATAAGGAGGACCTTTTGAATGTTGCGGGCATCTGTCATGATCATGTCGGCATGCATACTTTGTTAGAGTCGTTTATTATTAGATAAGATTTGTGTAGGGAAAGTGGTGCATGTGGCGTGTTGCGGCAGTTGTACATGACGGTACAATTTTGACGGCCCAATTGTGATACAGGAGGACGATTGTAATGTTGACATACGGAAACAGTGACTTCTTATTTAATTCACTTAGATGGTTGTGAATTATGATTGCGATCATATGGGTTTATTTCACCGTTGTTGTGAAATTGAGGACACCAGGGTATGCTGATTCATTTAAGTGTTTCATGCATTCTATTTAGATGGTCTAAAATAATATGTTTAAGATAGTGTTTAAGAAAGTATACTACTTTCTTAGAATGGGGAGGTTTGTTACGATCTTAAAATTATGAAGGTATTCCTGTTGTGTTTTGGTGGTTAGCTTTTACTATTTTTATCCACTTGTAATTACTTTATTTCCGTTTTGAATAAGTCTTTTGAAGTTTAGAGGACTTAAGTATTGATTTTTCTCAGGCTCTGTTCGGAATCGTAGTAAACATTAATACAATAGATCAAAAAAGCTAGTTGTACTTTTATTGGTTTCATAACTCCTAAAAGTACATATCATGTTGCACGACTTCTTGGGTAGGTTAGGGGTATTTAAGTTGTCGTTTTTGGGATTTATTCACCACACGTTGTAAAGTTACTGTGGAGTGTGTGTGGTCGTTGTCTTGTCTTGTTCAAGGTAAGTAAAACGTATTAGTTATTTTATGGTTAAATTTTGACGTCCATATTCTGTATAGGGGGTATTTTATTTATACAATTTTGAGAAAATGTTTGTAAATTATAACATTAGTTCAGTATATAATGTACAATTTTACACCACAAACATTTAGTGGTTTTCGGATAGACATTTTAAACAGGACATTTGATTATGTAGAAATCATCGCACCATGTAGCGAATATTTTATTAGATAAATGCACGTTTGTAAGCAGTCGCACATAAATGTAAATTATTGTCAAACAATAAAACGTCAACAGTATATTTTAATTATTGATTTTCACACGGTGAACAACAACGATAGATTTGTAATTTTTCTAACCTAAATATTACAACACACTCCATGCATAGTAGACAATAATTAATCAACATTATAAACAAAACATTTGAAATATCCGTTACACTTATTTGAATATTACAATGTTTATGAATAAGCGAAATCAGGCGTGTAGTATACAGTACAATGTACGATACATTATAAACAATTATATCGACCTGACGCACATTACACAATTATAGATTGTATAGATAATTTGAAATATTAATGTGTAGTTATTATACATTATAGTTATGATGATGCATTATGTGAATTTGTTTAGTTAATATGTATTTATGCTAGTCATCTTAAGATATTTAGTAGTCCTTATTTTGTTCAAGGTCCTGTATTATAGTTTGATGTTTGACGTGTGATGTGTGCATATTACTGGTGGAGTCATTGATGTTGCCGACCGGCTACTCTCTGTTGTCCGACGTGGATGGAATTGTGGATTTGACATTTACTGGGTTTTTTTCAAATTCTTTTGCTGTTAATTTGTTTGTGTTTGTGTTAATAATCTTTTGTATTTATGTTTAAAATGAAATGTTTAAAATTAAAAAAAGAAATTAATTTAATTTCACTATTATATCAACCAGCAAGGATGTCCGTTTGACTCTTATCACATTTGTCGATCCTGTCGTCACAGAGGTTAACAGAGGTCATATAGTGTACTATTAGAATTTAGGTTGTGTAATTACAATATTAGTCCTTATAGTCGGGAATATTGTGAGATTTCAATCTTGAGGGGTGATAAAAATACCCAGAGACCAGATAATGATCAATTACGTCCAATTAGTGATAATATTCCTAGTTTGAGAAATTGGGTCATAAGTCGACATCCGTGGTACAATACAATACAATACAATAAGCTTTATTTAAAGTCGGAATAAATTAAACATTACAACACAAGCTCTATTGAGCTTTTAAATCCGACATAAGAATATGCATATATCAACATAAAACAAAAACATGCACACAATATTTGTAAAACAAGCAAACAAAAACACTGTCATAAAAAAATGATATTAAAATTTCTATGAAATTTAAAATTTAAAACCAATCTAAGATATGAAGCAATTTAAAACACAGCAGTATCAGAAGCATAAATTAAAGCATATTATATATTGATGTGAATAAACAAAAAGCATGGATAAAATGAGACACATTGAAACCTGCAACATTAAAAAAAAAAAAAAAAAAAAAAAAAAAAAAAAACTTTTAAAAGCACATGCATCTATCTAAAAAATTAAAGATACTAAGCAGAAAAAGTATGAAAATAATTTAAATAATTTAACATCATGCACAGAAGCTGCAGTGACATGAGCTGCCGTTCCAAGAGTTTATTAAACTCTTAAATTGATTGAAGGATGTTTCTTTCCTGAAATGGTCTGGCAGCTCATTCCAAGTTTTTGAAGCATAGTATCTAAAAGAGTTCAATCCATACCTGGTAGTCTTGACTGTTGGTATATGTGCTGTATTGCTGTACCTAAAATTATATTTATTATTTTTGAAAATTACAAGATCATGTAAATATTGGGGGGTTTCCTTATTTATAATTTTAAATGTTTCAATAGCTATTGTACGTATACGCCTAATTTTTAGAGAAGGTAATTTTGATTTAGCCAGAAGTTCTTCATATGTGGAGTGGTTTTCATTATATATAAATTTTAGTGCTCTCTCTTGAATTTTTTCCATCTTTTTAGTATTAGCTTCAGAACAGAAATGCCAAATTACAGGGCAGTAGTTAAAGTTTGATAGAATAAATGAGTGATATATAGTTAATTTGCCCAATCTATTTAAATATTTTCCCATTCTTTTTAATACATTAAGTTGTCTAGAAGCTTTTCTACATATATTTGTGATGTGAGAGTTAAATTTTAATTCATTGGTTAGTTTTATAGTTGAGATACGTTCAGCCACAAAGAAGAAACTGATTAAGGATCAATTAAAAGTTGGGATAAACAAGATAAATACTGCCATATTTTAACTGTTGAATCGTATATGTGAATTTTGCGTAATAAAATATAATAAATGTAGAAGTCGTGATTAATAGTTCCGGAATACAAGTACCGTTATTTACTTTTGCTATAGATAAACATACAGGTGATATTCGGTACCCTGGTTTCCTTACATAACTAAATTAGATTGGCGATTGTTCGCCTAGTGGTGATATATGATACTCTAGTTTCCCTACATAAATAAATTAGCTTGGCGATCGTTCAATTGACGATGATACCCGGAACTCTGGTTTCCTCACAGAACTAAATTAGCATGTCAATCAGAGGATACCCTCTGATATCCAATATACTAGTGGAACTCCTCCATCCAATAGGGTTATTCGAGAGTGACTTAGTGGTTTCAACTCTCATACACTAAACAAGGACATTTGAAGCGATTAGACCTAGTCACATAGCTGACTTAGTCTTGGAATAAATCTCAAGGATACTCTTTACCTCCTTTGATCAAATTTACAAGTGGCGAGAAGATACCCTGAACGTGTACATCGTGTACATTCAGCCCAGTCATACCTTGTCATCAAATCACAATAAACGGGTTGACACAGAACCTGAGTATGGATCCTTATTCTTGTGATTGATATCGGATACATGTAGTGTCCACAAGTCCTGGAGCGAAAGCACAAGCCGAACCCTGTTGTACGAATTTGTTGACATTAATCGGAACATTTGAGCTAGCCGAGGCATTTTTATTCATGAAACTTGTGGTTGAAGTAGAACCGATTTCTGCGTTACAGACCCGATTTTTGTTACAGTATATAAGGTGTACCTGATTTAAATTGGTGTAACCCTATAATAAAGCAGACGATGCTATTATTTCATAAAATCATATTTAAGCGTATTTTCCATAAAAAGGAAAGTCTTTTTATGTTACCAAAGGGAAAATTTATATGCATGTTGAAAAGGAAGTTTTGTGTTGCAAGTTTTCGATTTTTAACAATTATAATTTTGTTTGTTTTCGTGATTTTTTTCTCTTTCACACTTACGACCTAGCATTGAAAGCATTTGTATCTGCAAAAAAATCCATTTCTTCCCCTTAAAATCAGAGTCAAATCTTCATTTTCCTATCCAGTTTTGGGAAGGAGTGGATGCCGGCTGTCTAACTCTACAGCCATTTTTCTACCCGACGTCTCTGACGTTTGGAGACGGCCAAATCCGGTAAAGATCCCACATGTTCCTTTTTGTATTACAAAATCTCCGCAGTGGAGCCAAATAATGAATACTCACGAACAATGTATATAACTAAATGTAAAATATTCAATTTCTTTATTCTGAATGGAGCCTATCGGAATGTGTATGAGAACCTGGGGCAGTGTCAATGAAACTATCCTAAGATTTGTCCTAAAACATATCTTAGCACATAATTTAGGATAATCTTAGGACTATCCTCGGACATATCTAAGACTGTAAAACAAAGCTATATTAGGACTATCTTAACTAGGATGGTCTTATGATTGTCCTCACATTATAAACAAAGCAATAAATACATGTAGATGAAATTTGTCGTGAATGCATTTGACATTTGGCGATATCTTCTAAGCAAAAAATACATGTACATAAAATTAATTTAAATAAATAAAATTTATATTGCAAATAAAATATGACTTTAAAAAATAATTATTATAAAAGTTGAATGATAACTTTTTGTATTTCTAATATTTCATTTAAACAATTACAAACTTTACAACAATGTACAAGTAATTGAAATCTATCCAATTTAAAGTGTCACCGTGTCACACAGTCGTTCATATATAGGATTAAAGGACAATCTCGTGCATTTTATATTATAAATAAAGCCGACGTACATGTACATTTATTTTATTACAAATCGTTTTTGCCAGCGGTACTGTATATCGTCATTATGAGTAGGAAACGAAGTCCTAATTTTACTGAGTCCGAACTACAAATGCTTTTGGTTGAAGTTTAACGCCACAATAGTATTTTATTCAGCAAGATAACGATATCCTAACTTAGGACTATCCTAGGATAGTCTTAGGACACCTTTTTGGTTGTCCTAACTTTAGGACAATATTTAGGAGATATCTTAACTTGAGACACTTTCATTGATCCGACTTAGGACTAAGATATATCCTAAGACCATCCTAGGATATGTCTTAGTCCTAAGACAGCTTTGTTGACACGGCCCCTGAATTGATCTCTCAAAAAAGAAAACAAAAGTAAATATCATGCAAAACTATACATTTTTTAGATAGACTCCAAGCAGATAAAATATGTTGAACATTTCAAGATTAAGATAACCCTTGTAAAAGGAAATAAAACAAATGGCTCCACTGCGGAAATCGGAATGAATTTTGCATACATCGAACGTTATTAACGTCCGTAATTTTAACTACAAAAACCGATTTTCGAGAAAATGCTAAATCTTTGAATATAAAACACTGGATGTATTTATGATTATTACGGTCATTCAGGATATAAACTAAAAATACAAATCTCATAGAATCTACTGATATAAAAAACTTAGTTTAATAATTTCAATAAATCCGGACTTTATTTGAATAAGAATGCATAGTTTTCAATATTAAAAACGTTCTTAATGATAACGGGCGTTATGTGACGTTCCTATTCTAAAGCTATTTACCAATTTCCAAAATTAAACATTTAATTTTTTTGGTCAAAATCGTATTTAATGCCGCTTCAAAGGTGTACTAGCAATTTGGTAACTCGCCAAGTGTAGTTTTCAAAACCTTAAAAATGCCAATTGTTTGAAGGTGGTTTTTAAGTCCACCCAAAAACCCAAGGAGGGAAGGAGGGAACCATATAAGGCCATAGACACACCCATTTCCCATATAGGGGCACCCACCCCTTTCGTCTGACGTCACAAAAATTTAAAAATTCTAAAAAAATTCAAAACATTTAAAAATAAAAAAAAAAAAAGTCAAAAAATAAAAAAAATCAAGATTAAAAAAAAAAAAAAAAATCCCTAAAAAACCCATAATTTCCACTCGATGACTCACACGTCCCTTCAGTGATCTGATCATATGTGGTCATGCAACATGAATCACACCAGAAACGTGACGAGACTCGTTCGTTGACGTACACCGGGACGTGTTCCGACCCTATTTGGTCGTGCAGTGTATCCCTGAAGTAAGATGAGTTATAACAGACGTCCATACATAACGACCGTGCATGCTTAAACGTTAGATGAGTCATATTACGTCAACAGAGAGAATAATTGAAGAGCGTAATTAAGTAGATGTTTTTATTGATAAATGTCTTTAATTGTTTGTTAATTAATGATTAGATACTATGAGTAATAATTACATTTTAGAATAATAACGCGTAAATACAGAACTTGACCTTAGAAAACCCTCTGACTTCTGATAAGGCTATACGTTTCAGCATCGTCTGCATTGAGGATTAAATTTCAATTAATCTGACCTCGAGGAATCCCTTGATCGCTATGTGCAGTTACTGATAAACCACTCGAGTTAATTGATTCCATGAATGTGTCTGTAGCAAAACAAAAAATGTTAAACACGACCTTTCTTTAATTGTTATCGAAAGCTATATAGCGACTGATAAGATCTCCACGCGTGTTTCGTTTAGTATCGTGGTCGTTTCTGTTTTCTGTAATTTTATTTTCAAACATACATTTATATTATTTTTGGCACTAATAATTTATTAACTGGGGAGGTCAGGTGGTCCAGGGTATTCATGCCTTTTATATCAGGATAGTTTATTTATGTTATCAGGAGAAGGAACATCCAATTTAAGTACCATGATATAATACGGTAATGTCTTTATCAATTATTTCAGCATCTGCCATTTTCAAGCAATATGATCAGCTCTTTCGACCTATGATCACTTTATGACGGGGGGGGGGGTCTATCCATATCTTTGCGCCAAATTTTGTTTTCGTAACTCACTTAGACATTACCTTGCTTCAAGTCAATACGGAACTCCCCATATTGCGTGAATAATTAACTCCCCTGAATAAATGAAACGGCTTACGTCCTGATAACAATTTTGACTCGCTTGCGAAAACAAACTCGATTCTTGTACGACAAACGATCTAACTGCGAAATAATTTATGCTCTAAAGTAAGAATGGATAGGACGATCGAGACACATTTCTACATTACAGGCGGCGATCTAAGGCTGAAAACGTCAGTAAATTTTGTTCTAGTTTTAGTACAACATAAGTTGCTAGCCTTGTTAGTTAAATGGTATATATAATTTTTTTGGAAAATGTCAATATGACCTAAAATAGTAATAAAACATGCCAGGGGGCTCTAAAATTAAACGTACACTCTAGATAACTTATTTTAATTAAAAACAAATCCTGGACCCAAGTGCCTGTAGTTTTACCTATGTAATCACAATGGTTTAAGAGAATACAGATTGAACATGCAAATATACAATATAGGACAAATCATTTAAATTTTAATTACATTTAATTACAATCTCATTTAAATAATAAATTCAATACAAGTTTGTATTCAACTGAATAAATGAGAAAAAATAGAAACCATTAAAATACCTCGTATCATTTGAGGGTTTATGGTTATGGTGTTTAACGCCACTTTCAACAGTATATCATTTATATAGTGACGGTAAGTTTTATTTATGGAGGAAACCGGAGTTCCCGGAGAAAACCACCGACCTGTCGTAAATCACTGACAAAAATTATCATATAATGTTGTATCGGGCATACCTCGCCTTAGCGGGAATCGAACTCCCAACATCAGTGATGATAGGTAGTTATAAATCCAGCTACCATACGATCTCGACCACGACAGCCCCTTTTTTATTTAGAGTACATATAAACCATTTGTTCACTTAAAACAATACAGCTCATAATTTAAATAACATTTTCAAAAATGTATTCCTTGAAAGAATGTAAAAGTTTAATCGAAAGATCTTTTAAAAACTCGTCGCTTCTGACTTATAAAACACTAAAAGTATAGGTTATAATGTATTGTAACTAAGAGAGCAAACACAAGAAATAATAATGATATTTGATCAGTTTGTATTATATATCATATGATCTCACAGTCACAAAACCATTGACACGTAACGTTATCAACAATTGTAACAGTTGGATAGAGCTGTATAATCGGTTTCGTCTATATATCTATTACGACTTTTAAAAAATACATATTAGGCCATGCAAAATTAATTACTTGGTTATCAGGCCCTTTTTTGTCAAAATTGATGAGGGAGGGCGGCATTTTTTATCCTTTTACTGCTGCAAAAAGTGATGAGGGAGGCATGTTTTCTTCTTTTTTTTTGGTGAAAAATATGGCAATGTATCGAAAATTTTAATTTTATTTCTTCCGATGGTGGCAGAAACATCACAAGTGGTTAATTTTTATGGAAAAGTCAAATCCGCTGGTCCCAACGTACCATTTTTTTTTATCTCCGTAAGCAATTCCAATAAAGTACAAGCTTCGGAGAAGCCCCCTATTATGTTCCTTGGTAAAACTGACAAACATTTGTGCCGAATTTGCACAGAAACGATTGATATTTTGTCTAAATGTCACACAGAAACACGTTTTTTATTTATACATTGTCATAACGATGCTTTAAATCTCATTTAAGCATGATACGTTTAAAAGCGTATCACCGACCTCGCGATATAAGAGAACAAATGGATGCGGTTGTTTTTTTCCGTATGAACAGCGCTACCGCATTAAACAATTTTTTTTACTATTTTTGTAATAAAATCGGCAATGCGGCGACGAATTTCCACATGCGGGCGGGCCCGAGAACCAAGAAATTAACTTTTTATGGCCTTACAGGTAAATCCATTTACAAATTATAATATACTAATGTTGTGACAGTTAAAATTAAGTTTTAAAAGGTAGGAATAGGTGGAATGAATAATATGAACACCATTTTTGTTTTCTAATATATGGAAAATAGCAGATTTTCTTGAATATTAAAATTTATAACAAAGTCAAGTAGAACGGACAAGGTACAAAGATCTCGAAAATATTTGTTCTTAATTTTATTTAGGGGGTTAGGGTTATGGTGATTAACACCACTTTCAACAATATTTCAGTTATATCGTGGAGGTCAGTTTTACTGGTGGAGGAAACCGGAGTACCCAGAGAAAACCAACGACCTGTCGCAAGTCACTGACAAACTTTATCACATAATGTTGTATTGAGTACACTTCGCCATCAGCGGGATTCGAACTCGTATATTCTTCAGTGGTGATAGGCCCTGACTTATATTTATTTATCTTGTTTTCATATTTTTAACCACATGTCTTCACTTTCGTCAAAGAGATCCGGTCGAAAAGGTTCCGTCCGCTTCCGGTACAAGTCACGTAGGCATGATTGACATACAGACGACGACCAAAAGTAAGCATTATGAGCATATAATATTATTATATCTTGGTTCCAGAAGATGTCGTTATCGGTCGATTATTTTTGTTTGTTTTTACCTATATGTTTCTGTGGTTAACTTCATCGATTACTCAGATGTAGATAAAATGATGGACATAAACAATGACAAATGCTAATAATGAGCTTGAAATCATCAAATAAAGCTATAAAAAGTAGTCTCTATGTGTAATTAAAGTACACAAGCCCTTTGTAATGCTTATTTAAATGATAAATTGCACTGGTGTGCTACCATGAATAGTTTTATACTTACAATGCTTATTTACGTACATTCGTTACGGCTTTGTCAACAATGACTTTCCGGTTGAGTCCCAAAAAATGTATTTAAGTAGACCCGATTTTGTCAATGTACAAAATTGAAAGAATAGCGTAAAAATATGTTTTCTTTTTATAATTTATTTAAGGTTCATTGTAAAACCTGCCAAGGGTGTGTTCTACTTGTAAATTGATCAAAAGAAAAACACCCACAAAATTGTCATAAATGAATAAAAATTGTAGAAAAAAAAACAACACCACATAGTCAAAATATGTTACATGTGGATGCTTTGCATAACATTAAAAGAAAGAAATATAAAACGGTTTGAGTAGAATTGGCATTCGCCAAAGTCACCTTCAACAGAATGGTCATGATGTTTTATAGAACTTGTAATGTTTTCTTTATTTGCTATGCAGTTGGATTATTGCAATATTCAAAGAGTGTTTGATCAAAAGTAGAAACTCTCACTGTTTATATGCTCATAAGTTGTTTTGGTATGCCTGAAAATTGTCTCAGAAGTAGAAAAAGTTGCAAAATGTACGCCATATTCACAACGTTTTCTAGTTCTGAGGTCTTTTTTCAACAATTTTAAATTCAATAACGCTATATATATGCCACGAGTACCTAGCCGGTTCCATTAACATCATGTTGTCCTATTTATTTTGAAAATTTTATTATTCAAAATAAAAGATCTGAATTCTATGAAAATGATGTGGAATCGTGCAAAATCGGAAACTGTACCACCCATTACTAGACGTGTAAGATGTCTATGTAAGAGCATCATCAAGTAACTCTTATTGTTTTTGGATTAATTTTTGTTTTTAAATAATATATTGAAGGACACTAAGAAATGTGGATTAAAAAAGATAAAATGAAATAAAAATTGGGAACCGCATCGGTAGCGTAATGGTTAGCGTGCTCGCATCGAATGCGATAGATTGTGATTTCGAACCGCGGTCGGGTCAAACCAAAGAATATAAAATTGATATTTGTTGCTTCCCCGCTAACCACGGAGCATTAAAGTGTACGAGCAAAGACTGGTTGGCTCGAAATCAGAATAATGTGTCAGAGTGGAGCGACAAGCCTACCCGCAGACTGTTGTTTCAGTGAGCTAGCACTATAGCAATCCAACTCAGCGTGTTGGTCTAGAACAAAGCGGACATCATCTCATTGATTTTTAAATAAAGGAAAGGAACATTTAAGTACCATGATATAATAATTACATTACTTCCGTGTTTCATTGAAATGTTACAATATGATTGGTTATGAAGTGGTCACATGATTATAAAAGAGATTTTCAAATCAGAATGAAACTCAAACCTGAACTTCCACGTGCCTCCATGACGACGTCAGGTGTAAACTATCAATGGCGTAGTAATTTCCAACAGCAAATAATCTAACACAAATAAAATGCACAGCGAAACTTCAACTATATTAAATTTTGGTGTGATTTAAATATAATTATAAGAATTGAATGAATTCTTTTGAAGTTTCATTGGGTATGAAAGCGTTAATCGAACTACTTTTTCAACATGAAGCCGCGCTTCATTGAAAATGTACTTCGGTCAATGCTTTCATACCCGAATGAAACTTCAAAAGAATGCATTCAATTCTTAAATAATTTCTTTATCAATCATTTCAACATCTGCCATTTTCAAGCCGTATGATCAGCTCTTTCGACCTATGATCACTTTATGAGGGGATGGGGAATCAATCCATATCTTTGCGCCAAGTTTTGTTTTCGTAACTCACCTAGACATTACCTTGCTTCAAGTCAATACGGAACTTCTCAGATTACGTGAATAATTAGTTCCCCTGAAAAAATGAAACGGCTTCCGTCCTGATACAAATTTTAACTCGCTTGCGAAAAACAAACCCGATTCTAGTACGACAAACGATCTAACTGCGAAATAATGTATGCTCTAAAGTAGGAATGGATGGGTAGAAGACGATCAAGGCACATTTCTACATTACAGACGGCGATTTAAGACTGAAAAACCTGGGGATCCCAGTGAGTATATAAGTTGCTAGCCTTGTTAGTTAGATGGCATGTGTTGATGACAAAGACAAATCATATCCATTAGATCGAGGAAATCATAAAATTAATCATCTACTATTTGCAAATGATCTGTTACTATTATCAGAAAATAAAGAAGGTCTCCAACATTGTCTTAACAAACTTACCTCCTACTGTATTACCTGGAGATTACAAACTAACCTGCAGAAAACCAAGATAATGATTTGTAGCAAAGGTTAAAAAAATATTCAAAATATAACTTTTTTCAAAATAATTCACAACTTGAAATTGTTGAAAGATACAACTATTTAGGCATTGTGTTTTATTTCAATGGTAATCTTAAACATGCCGCAGATGATCTCTATAATAAAGCACTAAAAGCCTTTTTCTCTGTTAAAAGTAAATTTAATAATCTCCAAGAGGTACCATTGAAAACCTGTCTTAAACTCTTTGATAGTCTACTTAAACCTATTTTGACATATGGTAGTGAAATATGGTTGTAAGATTATAACATAAATTTCAATAATTTTGACAATCTACCAATTGAAAAATTACAACATAAGATGTTGAAATGTATACTTGGGGTTAAAAGACAGTCATCAAATATGGCAAGCAGACTTCAATGTAACATGAGTCCAATGTTGATTTTCTCATTATGTTTAATGTATGATTATTATATGAGACTAGTTGAAATAAATAGAGATAGAATATTATATAGTGCATTTACCACAGATCAAGATTTAGCTCAAGTAAACTCAAAATGCTGGTCTTCTGCACTAAATAAAACATTTAAAATACTTAAACTTGATATTAAAGATTTGGCAGATAATAGCGTTTTTAGAAATAATGTGATATAATATTATCATCAGCAATCTGACTCACAACAATAAAAAATTTAATCTGGGGTTGTAGACAGTAAACTGATAGTTTTAGCAATATTTTGTATTCCAAATTTGTTTCCCTTCTATCTTGAAACCAATCTAAGCAAAAGTATAAAAAGTAAAATTACACAACTACGTATCAGTGCTCATTGTTTAAATATAGAGAGGGGTAGATATATTAAACCTAAAATTCCAAGAGAAGAATGATTCTGCAAATTCTGTACTGAAGTAGAGACAGAAGAATATTTTTTGATATCATGCCATAAATATAAAGATATAAGGAAAACTGTTTTCCAGTCTTATGGTTTAGATCTAAAAGATTCACATAATACTTATTGTTTACTGTCTAAAGTTTTAAATTCAAAAACATATTATTGAATGTAATTATTTATATAAATTCATTGGGGACGCATTAGAAATAAGAAACACTTCTTAAAATATGTGTACAACTGTATTATTATATACTGCATGCAACATTTAAATGTTGTTTTGTATACTATCATATGATTTGTAATGGAGAACACTAATGTATTATTAGTTATCTTTAATAAAGATTTGAATTGAATTGAATTGAATATAGAATTTTTTTGGAGAATATCAATATGACCTAAAATAGTAATAAAACATGCCAGGGGGCTCTAAAGTTAAACATACACTCTAGATAACTTATTCAGTTAAAAAACAAAAATCCTGGACCCAAGTGCTTGTGGTTATACCTATGTAATCACAATGGTTTAAGAGAATACATTGAACATGCAAATATACAATATAGGACAAATCATTTAGATTTTAATTTTAATTACATTTAATAACAATATCATTTAAATAATACATTCAACACAAGTTTGTATTCAACTGAATAAATGAGAAAAAATAGAAACCATTAAAATACCTCGTATCATTTGAGGGTTTATGGTTATGGTGTTTAACGCCACTTTCAACAGTATATCATTTGTATGGTGACGGCAAGTTTTATTTGTGGGGGAAACCGGAGGTCTCGGAGAAAACAACCCACCTGTCGCAAATCACTGACAAACTTATCACATAATGTTGTATCGAGCATACCTCGCCTTAGCGGGATTCAAACTCACAACATCAGTGATGATAGGTAGTTATGAATCAAACTACCATACGATCACGACCACGACAGCCCCTTTTTTATTTAGAGTACATATAAACCATTTGTTTACTTAAAACAATACAGCTCATAATTTAAATAACATTTTCAAAAATGTATTCCTTGAAAGAATGTAAAAGTTTAATCGAAGACTTACCTTTCCCGAAAGATCTTTTAAAAAGTCGTCGCTTCTGACTAAACCACAAAAAAGTACTAGTTATAATGTGTTGTTACTAAGAGAGCAATAATAAGAAATAATAATGTAATACTAAGAATCAGGCATTTCATACTAATGATATAGGATTACCTTGTATTATCTACCATATGATCTCACAGTAACAAAACCACTCACTGACCCGAAACATTGTCAAACGTTTGTCATTTTGTTTGATATGATTGGTGTCGTCTACTATTTATATATATATTACGACTATTTAAAAATACATATTACAGGTACACCCACTTACAAATAACAATATAATTTGAAGCTTTAAAAAGTGGGAATAGGTGGAATGCATCATATAAACACCATTTTTGTTTCCTTATATAGGCAAAATAGCAGATTTTCTTGAATATTAATATTTAAAACAAAGTCAAGTAGAAAGGTACAAAGATATTGAAAATGGTTTTTCTTAATTTTATTTAGGGGGTTAGGGTTAGGGTTATGGTGATTAACGCCACTTTCAACAATATTTCAGCTATATCGTGGAGGTCAGTTTTAATGGTGGAGGAAACCGGAGTATCCAGAAAAAAACCACCGATCTGTCGCAAGTCACTGACAAACTTTATCACATAATGTTGTATTGAGTACACTTCGCTATGAGCGGGATTCGAACTCTTATCTTCAGTGGTGCTGGGCCATGACTTATATTTATTTATCTTGTTTTCATATTTTTAGCCATATGTCTTCACTGTCGTCAAAGAGCTCCGGTCTAAAATGTTCCGTCCGCTTCCGGTACAAGTCAACGGATTTGTCAACAATGACTTTCCGGATGAGTCGCAAAAATTGTATTTAAGTAGACCAGATTTTGTCAATGTACAAAATTGAAAGAATAGCGTAATAAAATAAGCTTCCTTGTTACTAAGA
>MJUT01022946.1:0-14325 GCA_002080005.1 Gigantidas platifrons
AACCAAACTTGCCAGAAATGTTCATTAGGTTGTCCTCTACCATATTTGTGTTTCTGGTACCCGGAGAGAACCGCCGACCATGGGCAAGCAACTGGTAAACTTTATCACTTGCAGCTGCGAGTCGAGTGCACCCTTTTTTTTAATTTACAAAGGCAGGCGCGAACCCACGCCGTATTGGTGATAGCCTTGTATGAGTTGTTAGATCCAATGACCTAACTCATTGAGCCACCCAGGCCCTTGGCATTAAAATTTGACTTCTTGTGAAATGATAAACATATTTACAAACCAACTAGAGTTATTTGATGTTCATTTCCTACGTTTAAGAACCGTTTCTGAATGGGAAGAACTATCTGAAGAATCACTTTCCCCATCTGAAGGGAATCTTAAACGTAGTACAGGAAGAGGTACATTGTGTAGATCATCTGGTCTCTGTGTTTCAGCATCACTGAAACGTTCCCCATTAATTGGGAACTGTGTTTCTGATCTACAGGAAGTTGCCCAACAATGTCACTAACAGATTGCCACTGACTGTCATCCTCAGACTGTTCAGTTAGTGGAGGATCCATTAACTGTGACAAGTTATGTCCAGTGTATTCACTATAATCATAGCAATATTGTGAATCACTGCACAATGCATTGGGCAGATCAGTATCCCTGAATCATTAGAAAAAAGACTGTCACTGTCATTGAAAGTATTTTGTCTAATTAATTCAGGGGATGCTACCTGGATATCATCCACCTGTATGTCAGATTCATCTGACCAAGTATTGCTTTCAGCAAATACAGAATCAGATGAATCTATAGTACCGGAACCAGCAATAATACTTGCATAATTTCTGCAGCAACAATGAAAACAATCTACATGAGAGTCTCTTGGATCCAAATGCAACCCAGCAAGAGTCTCAGGAATTGAGCTATCAGGGGTAATTTCACAATGTTCCCTCATAACAAATCTATACATCATTGCATACTTTGCAGTGTTAAACATATACAATTGGTGACCAAAACCACCCAGGGACCAGTTATCACAGCGAGCCATATTTCTGTAAAATTAAAACATTTATTTGTCTTTTGAGTCAAAACTATTTTCAGATATTTGATAACGAACTGCCGCAATCCTAACATTAGGTCCATTCTCATAACAAGATGTTGCACGCTACGTCGTGCTAAGAATACCCCCACTCGTGCATTTGAAAGTCGCACGGTAAACAGGAAGTAGATGTGCAGTAAACCTGGAAAGGGGGGACACGGTAAAAATCATTATGCCAAAGCCATATATATCAAATATACAATCATTTCTTCAGGTATAAGCTGAGATAACTGTTACGAAAGTTTTCATTACGGCAAACATGAACAATTATAAGTTGCACTGTAAACAGGAAGTAGATATGCGGTAAACCTGGAAAGGGGAGACACGGTACTTGTAAGTCACCATGCCAAAGCCATATATCAAATATAAAATCATTTCTTCCAGTAGAAGCTGAGATATCTGTTACGAAAGTGCGAACGGACGAACAGACGGACAAGGTGATTGCAATATAGCCCCCTCTCTACGAGTGGGGGTATAATTATGATGGAAATAATACAATTCTAACAATGAAAACTTACCACTTTCCAAGGAAAAAATATAAAATATAGTCTGACTGGTGTTTACTACAGTGTATTGGCTGATCAATCTGAAAAAAAAAAATTAAAGTTGTTAAAAACGATGGGTCTGTACCATTAAACTGAATTCCATATGCAATATTAAATAAAAAAATAAGTGCCAAAATAACATATTTCACAGTTAACTATAGAGGAGATCTTCAAACTAGAGGCTTCCAGGAGCAAACCTTGTCATGATTGTAGGAATATATTGGTTAGTATGGTCTACCAAAGGATTATTGTGACCAAGATTGACTGACCAGTTTCTGAAAAGAAAATTTGCAAAGTGTTTCCCATAGGATCCTATGTTAAATTAAAACATGTATTTGTCTTTTGAGTCAAAACTATTTTCAGATATTTGATAACGAACTGACCTAGTGACGTCAGGAGAACAATCACTTTTGATCTGTGACGTCCAATATTTTTGTTTGTGACAAAAAACATTTACGGGAAAGGTTTAGATCCCTTGTAATGGTGTGGAACTGGAAATTCATCTATTATATCTCACATGGCCCTTTGGGTCAGGTGAGGTAAAAAAAAATTATGACAAACATAATATATACTGAATATTTGTGCAATGTTGCAGGCTCATACAACTTTTGGTGATTTTCAGTCATCTTTTTTACACAGCTTTTACCAACTTTTACCTACTCTATAACGGTTTAGTAATTCCAAAACGTGATGTCACGAAGTGTATCTTAAAAAATTTAGTGCCCCGTGCATTCGATTCGTCAATCACAACTTCCGGTTTGTAGAGTTACTTCCCTTTTCCCGTTGTAGGATACCCTTGTATATTACTTATGTGTGTTCTGCTTTAAAATGAGTTCAATAAAAAAAAAATCAAATGTAATTTGTAATTTAATTAATTACATTTGCAAAGTAATTGTAATTTAATTAATTACATTTCAAAATCCTTGTAATGGTAATGGTAATTTAATTGAAGGTTTTGGGCAAGTAATTGTAATTTAATTAAGGCTTTCCAATATAACTGACCCCATCCCTGACTGCAACACGGAAAAAAATCATAAGAGAAATTTAAGTTTAACAACTCGAAAGAATTGTATATCACTGGATATCAACTCTAGTTATGTAATTTCCAATTTTCAAAACATTTTTGCAATTTAAACCTAAGGATGGACGCCAAGTGATGGCAATGGCCTTTTAGGCCAGGTGAGGTAAAAGGGAGTTTGAGAGCTCACTAAACTGGTTTAACCCTGGTCAATCAAACCATTGTATGTTACCGGCCCCTGTGTGCGCTTGGCAGCCCTGCATGTGGGTGGTTGGGTAGAAGTGAGGGGGGAGGGGCTTAACTGCCAGAAAATATTGCCATACATATTTATATACTCTAAATCATCCAAATATTTTATATATGCAAAGTGGTGAAGGGTTATTGAGTTTTTAATCAAAGTTTTCAATGAGGTTTCAAGGAAAGGACTATAATTCAAGGGAAATAACTCTGGTTTCCTTCAGCTGTCTTCCCTGTTTGGCCGTTGCAATTCTCTCCAGCAAATTCTGCTTAAATACTTGCCAAAATTCAAATTTTTCATTTTGATAACATACCAGGATAACTCATTTCTAAAGCAGTCTCTTAGTAAATTATATTTGTTAAAAATATTTTTTCATACACCCATGACGGTGTTTATTCTAAAGTACAGGTGTGGTTTTATATTGAAGTATGCATCATAGCTTTTTCAGTCATCCTTAATCTCTTTTCCTTCCACTTACTAATAACTTTGCCCTTTAGTTATGTCAGTTCTCATTTTTGAAAGACTCAATATTCAAACCGGCTTGAACTTTGATATCGGTTTCCATTGCTGACCCCTGGTGAACTTTCTAAACACAGGAAGGTTTACCAAAGTTACTTCCCTTTCATACTCTTTTTACAGAACAGAAATCTCCTAGACGAAGCTACCAATACGACGTGGGTTCGCGCCCGACTTTGTAAATTACAAAAAAAAGAGTGCGCTCGACTCGCATGTGATAAAGCTTACCAGTTGCTTGTCCATGGTTGGTGGCTCTCTCCGGGTACTCCGGCTTCCTCAACCAATAAAAGTGGTCGCCATGATATAGATGAAATATTGTTGAAATGGCGTTAAAACACCAAAAATAAAAAAAAATAAATAAAATCTTATTGTTATTTGAAGACACCCTGTGAAAACACAAAAAGTGTAGAACCTAGTTATGTTCCCTGAACGCCACCACCAAGTCGGTCAACTACTCCGACAATGACAATATCATCAGTACAAGTTCCACCACTGGATCTGACATGGGGCGTAAGAGGGCCGTTACAGGAACTACCCACAGAAATGAGGGCAAACAAGAGGTCGCCTTCTCCGCCTTTATTATCAGACATGGGAGGAAGCCCAAAAAGAGGAAGATATGTGGAAGACTTTGACATGACACAATTTGAGTCAATTAGTCAGTATGACTTTAATGAACTATTTGAGCCTATAATGGAGTAAACGTTTTATCTTCTTTGAATTTTCCCAGAGTGACATTGACAAGTTTATTTGAATGGAAAAATTACTTAATTATTTCTAATATTTTATTATTCTTTCATGATATGTATAAATAATTATTTTATGATATATCCATAGTCAATTTACAATCAATAGAATATACTTTATATAGAATTTACAATTTATTTATCTTTTGATGTCCATATGCATAATTTTCAACTGGATTTCGCCAGTATCTTTTGTCATCAAAACTGCACAATCCCTTTTTTATAATGAAGTCCATGTAGAGTTCATTATTTTTTGCTACGAATGCACATCATAGAATTGATAGTAGTGGTTTCTTCAAACAAACAGTCTTTGTACATTTCATGTCGCAAAATCTTTTTAATTTCACACTTGGCGATTCCTTTAGCAACTTTTTTTTCCTCCTCAATTGTTATAATGTCAACGTTTTCCTTTATTTTTTTCTGTGCTGTTAATATTGAATACATCTTTGGGCGCAAAGCTATCACCTCCTTGATAGGAACACCTGCAAAAATGTAATAAGAAATTATACATCAATGGTTACAATGAACAAACTATGGGTTAACGTCACACTTACCAAATAAAAATACGATAAAAACCGCAATTGTTCAGTTTATATCAAAAATATAGTCTGTCAGCTTTCTATAGGTATTCCGCTAGATACTTAGAAAGAGAGAGAGAGGGGCTATAGTGATTTACATTAAAATGGCTAACTGAAAATGAGTCTGAAATTTCAAAGTACAAACATGAAATCTATTCCACGCAAACTATTCGTAAAGATAGATTGTAACTGTTTGAGTTCGGTTTAGTCTAGAATACTGCACACTTACCCCCACACTCGTCTTTAAACATTCCAGGCACATTTTTATTTTTGTTTCAGTACAATGGATGGTTCTCTGGATAATTGGAAGTGTCCAATAAATGATGAAGAGTAATCATGTCCTTGTAAACATCCTCGGTGCATATTTCATAGCAAAGAGAATCTATAATATAAATAAATGTATTTTTACACAAAATTATCAGTTGCTCAACTAAAACTAAATATTTTCAAAATTAATCACTGTGAAAGTTTTTTTTCAGAGAAATCTTGAACCATAAGATAATTTTCTGTATATTATGTGCTTAAGTATCAGATATCTAAACAACTTCGAGTAAATTTAATATAATCTTTATGTGTATAATGTAGGAAAAATTACTAAGTACCCGTGTCAGTATATAACAAATGAATGTTGTCACCATACATTGGTTTCATCACTTTGTAATGAAATTAATACATCAGAAATTTTGAGAGATCCAATATGGCTTGTCCTGTATAAATAGGTTTATTCAATACAATATTGATCTGCTTATTATGAACTCCTACTAGGTCTTCATTGAAGATTTGATACCGCACAAAGGATGGTTTGGCCACATACTTTTTCAGTTTTTGCTCGGAATTAATTAAATGTAAGCACATCCTCCCACGTAAATTCTCCATACATTTACCGAAGACACTGAAAAATAAGAGGTAAAATTCATTTTTTTTAATTGTAAAATGTAATTATCAAATATCATGCTGTCGTATTAAAATGTGTTTTCATATAACCGTTGCAACTTTAAAATTGTGCTCACTTTTCTTCTTTAAATATAATTATATTTTCTTTTATTTGTGTATCAATTAAAGAATTAATGCAAAAATAGTATAGCGTGTAATGAATAAAATTGAGTGTCAGTAATTAAAACTTACCTATTGCACATTAATTTGAAGAAATCTTTCTCAAAGTTATTTTTGGCATGTTTTCTCATGTTAGCATTAAGTTCGATATACGTTTTCAACCAAGGTATTTGGTGAAATCCGAGGATTCGATGTGTCTTGGTGACTTTCATTCCCAATTCTACATAAAGTTGTATATTTCTGTAGTGTAATACATAGTTTTTCTTGTTCTTCAAGGTTGGGATTCGTTTTTTGGTTTTCACTCTAGAATGTTTTTCTCCATTTAGTGTTTCCCATAACTTTTGACTGTACGGGGATAGATCCTCGTTTTCAATAAGTAGATGTTCTGGAGCCAAGGGATAGCAGTTATGATGATCATGCAAGTGTGAGGGATATTCCAAATCTACGTCTAATATATACCCTTCTTTCGAGTCGACAGCTATTTTTGTAACATCAAAATTTTCTATTTCTTCCGGAGATAGAAAATGGAAAAATCCTACGGGCAAAGGTTGCGACATGGACCAGCCGTAAAGACTGTTCGCGTCGAGATACAAGGTGTGTTTTCTCTCTTCGAATTCGATAATATCATTCAATTCTTTGTGATTTGCTTTACTGTGTTTTTTAGTGACCATACTAATTCCTCCTCGAGTCCCTACTTCAATCATGGCATACATGAGAGGGTCTGTAATAAGATCAAGACATACTCCACTCATTCTTAATGCAGCTTGCCATGCCAATCCAGGACTTGTATAAAAATGACTTGCATCTAACTTGTAATTTTCTAGAGTCATGTCTCGGAATCGTTCAAAGACATCTGCTAGTAAAAGAACATCCGTAAGCACATACAAATCGTGAAATTATCCCAAATTTTTCATGTAAATGTGTTCCATACAGTTTGTGCATGCTGGTATGTTTCATCAGAGATGTGTTCTTTGGTTAAAGAATTGTAAAACGCTTCTTTTGGAGGCAAACGGGTTTCCATAAACTTTTCACGACAATCCACATAATCGTAGCAGTTTTCATTTTTCTGTAGCAATAATTTGGCTATATCATCATCTGGAAATGCTTTGCGAAATTGTTTGAAATAAGTTAAACCCTCTGCTGCTGCCAAATTTTCCACTATCTTCTCAAGTGAGCTATCCATGCATTGATAGGAATCTAAAAATCTGAATTTCTCCAACGAAAACGAAATGTATTTTGCCATATTGTTTGGTATACAGGTCAGTGTTTTGTCTTTATATTTTCCTGCCTCACTGAGAAGTAAATGTCCATCGAAATTTTTCATGTTGTGGAAGTAGACTGGAATAAAAGGAGGATGCTGAAGATTTAGATTGCATCTTTGACATGCTGCCCCCTGTAATTGCTGTAGGCGGGTGACTGTAGGTCTCCAATCATACCTAGATGATCATGGTTTCTCACTTTTATGAGTTTGTCGGTGAAAAGACGATTACAAATGTAACAATTTGTAGCTCTTTGGAATTGTCCCTCTGTTTCTTCACTCATAATAAGGGGTTCAATCTCTCCCAATTTCGACTGAATGTAGTTTTCCTCATTCATTATACATTCAAAAAATTGTTAAACGGCGCCATCTCCTCTGTAAACGATGGGTGGTTTTGAGTATTTTTCATTAGAGCAAACAATCACATAAGAGTAACCACAAGTTTCAAACTTGGTCGTATGTGTAGTGGAGGATTGATTAGGATCTGGAAAACAAGTGTCAACCTTTTTTGCATAGCATTCGAAATCTGCATAAATGACAAATGGAACACGTGTCATCTTTTGGTAGTCTTTGAATTCTAAAATGTCATTTTTTCCTTCTATAGGATATGTTACTTTCTGAAAATCAAATTTGTTAGTTGATTTTGTGTTCGTTCAATAAATCTTGCCTGACAAAACCATGCAAGCATCGTCTACAGTAAAAACGTTTATTGCAAAATTTTGTGATGGATCCAAGGAAACGATCTAAATTTTTTATCCAACAATAATGAGATTTGTCTTCGTTGGAAAGGTATAACAAATCGACTTCTGTGTATCCATTTTTTATTTTTGTTAAATACAAAGGGAACGTCACACCCTCTTCAAATCCAAATACATTGACAGAAATCAAGTTCTGTTTTTCAAATTTTTCTAATTTAGTTAGAGACACGGGATATTCGGTATCCTTCATATTAAGTTCATTTTCATAATCTCTGTATTGTGCTATTCTTTCTGAATGACTTGAAACTGGATGTAAAGCTGCTAGTATTGACCACAGGAAGCATTTCTGATCATCGTTTTTGATGTTGACGATACCACCAGTAAACCGAATCTTGTCACGTAACTCCATGAAACTGGAACCATTGATGGGTGTGTATGGTAGTGTATACAATTCAAGATGCATCACCTTATTCAAAATTCAATTAGAGCCTTTGCTTATAAAATTTTCCATTGCTCTATTAATACTCTGGAAAGCTTCATTTAAGTTGTGATCATTGTCTTCGTTCGCTAAAGAAATATAACTTTTGCTGCGAAAATGTGAATCTGCTTTTTCTTGATTACCATCATCAATATCACGAACCATCTCAACCCTAGCATTGACATACCATTTAATGTTACGATATCTGTTTCGTCGCAAAATCAATTCTTTTTCAACATCATTTTTTACATTAGCTAACAATAGTAAAAGTTCATATTTTTCATTACCACGAGGGATTATGTTCAACTGCGTGACGACATTATTTAATCCACTTTTTCTTTGTTTGTCATTTTCTTCATTCATTTTCGCTGTAGGTATATTTTGAGCAGCTGACAAGTCACCACCTGATTGATTTAAAGGATGATTTGTAGCAACGTGCTGAAGTAACGAATCAGCATCATCAAAAGGTACTCCACAATGTTTACAGGTATTCCTTGTCAAAGTCGCTGATGTATGATATTTTTTATCTGATTCATCAGCGTTTGAACATTTTTCTTGATGTGTTTTTAATATTGATTTCCTCGTAAAAGACGTGTTACATTTTTCACAGGTAAACGATGTTAAATGAGTCATCAAATGACGATTCAATTAACTCTTGTGTTGGTATCGTCTGTCACATAGATCACAAGTGAACATGGATTCAAATTTTTGTTTTTTGTTATTCTCTTTATTCATTGATCGATCAAGTTTACGTTTTCTGGTTTCAGTCACATACTGTTGTTCCATTTCATCAGCTTTCTTTACTAATAAATCTTCATCACAGTCACTAAATTCATTCTGAACTCGTAGCTCATCAATCTGATTATATTCATTCCCATTCGGATTGTCTTGTAAAACATAGTTGATATAAGCCTGAGCCATGCCTATCCATCCACGTTCAAGTCAAAACTTATCAATATCTGGCAATTCACCTTTCTTATATACTTTAGATAACATTTAAATCTGATTACGTCATCATTTCTTTTCAGAGGTTATGTAGCTAACAACATTAGTTGGTTCCTTATTGATGAATACGATGATTATATTGAAAATGATAACCACTTTTCTTTTAAGGTAAGTTTTCTATTTTCAACATTCATAAATTGTTTTGGTGACATAGCGATGTCAGATTTTCCACCTTTTTGTTGAATTGTATTTTTTATTTGATTTTTCTTTGGTTCTTAATGGTGTCATCTCTTTAGTATGAGGTTCATCTTTCTTTACTTTTATTTCCTCTGGTTTTTCCACTACCATGCGATCGTCTTTACGTATTTTATCTTGTTTACACTCAATTTCGTCTGATTTCCTTGTTGAATTATCATGTTTCAACTCTTCTAGTTTGAGTAATGCTTCCAGTCTTGCTTTAGGAATTAATATCAATTCATGAGACATAACTAATGTAAGCTTGAAGAAATATGGGTAAAATATTTCGTAATTTTAACAGTAACTTTTTCCTTTGCGAAAGTGTTTTTTTTATCTTTTGGCAACCAATCGTCGAATGAGATTTTTGCTTTTGGTTATAATATTTGTATTACCTTCCGAAATAGGGCATACTCCTTGCACTACATTGTAGATAATTTCAATGATGGTTTGCAATTGTTCCTTTGTGATTATCTTTAATAAGGACACCAGTTGGTGTTTTGGGGCATCTATCAGAAACAAAATAAAATTTTGTTTTTGCTCTTGATTCATTTTAAAGACTGATACACAATTGTCGACTGTCCTGGTAGAATGTTTGTACGCAACTGATACATTTTATCGGATGTGGGATGAGTCTATTAAGATGTAACTGTGGGGCAACTTTGTCGCTGATTCGAAGCTTTGAAGAAAGAATTTCAAATTACCAGGAAATATCTGACGTCCCAAAGCAGCCACTTGCAGCGTATCACGTTTATTTGCCATCAGAATAAAGTAATGGCAGTTCAGAGAAGCAGTTCTCATTGATTTCCCTTTTACAAAGAGATTTTGTAATATGTGTATGACGGTCATTTGATAATGGTGGGAACCAACAGACATTAAATGAGCTATTTCGGGACTGTTCGCTGCGTCCATCATTAAGTCGTCTAGGACCACTATTTTGTGAACAGATATAGCTCCCCATTCCATTAGAGTATCCATGTGGGGGAATCCCTGCTGAAATTCTATGTTTGAAATTTCTTTTTTCATCTCATTATATATTGGTTGATCCACAGAATAGCAGAAAAATATTTTTACTGATGGTATTGTAAACACACCATTAGCTTGTTTCAATATATTTTTAACTAAAACTGTCTTCCCCGACGAGCTTGGAGCGACAACGTATATACTTGTTGGCGCTTACAGCTTCACCAGCGATTCATGTTCCCACCAATCTACCATTCTGCTTGAGATTCGTGTATGAACTGAATTGAATTTTGTTAAAACCATGTTTTTATATTTTTCAGCTTTGAAAAGTAAAAAGACAAGAAGTAAGTTTCATCATTTTATTTACATTTCATTTTTACAAGTACAAATTTGATACACATTCATTGAATTAGACATACAACAATGATAGCGTTCATCAATAAAATTGTATACAACTTGATCATTTAAGCAAAAGTTTTTATTGAATATGTCCACAATGTGATCCATCGTATACCCTCTCGTTTTACACATCAAATAAAATAAACAGTATTGTCCACAGACGGTAGTGTCTCTACTCTGAAGTCGTTTGGTGTTGACTTCAATTTTTGAGTAGTTAGACATGAATGATTTAAAACTCTTCGAATAATATTCTGGAGAAAGTCCATACGAATCAAGACATTCTAAAACACCACTGACAACGAAAAATGCTATCCAGTGTTTGCCGGGTCGTTGATGTGGATCTGTATTTGCTATAAACCCAGATAGATTTGGTAATGTTTGTGGTATTTCATCAACAGCATATACACCAAATATCGTGTTCTTCATTTCTAAGTCGCAGCTTATGGAACATTGGAGTTGATATGTATTCATTCTAAAATCACGCCTCTTTCAAGATTAATTTCAAAGTATCCGGGGTATTCTGCAAACACCACGCAAGTTGTTGCCTTCTGGAGTGGTTTTTGAAAGACTGCTTCCAGAGAGCATGTACCTTGTTTTACAAGATTCAAGTATGGTCCCTGATCAATAAAGTTAGGTTCCACATCAAAACAGTACAAGGCATTGCCTCCAGAAATATCGTCTCTAGTAAGCTGATTGCCGCTGTCCCTGCGTATTTTGTTCGTCACTTCAAACATATTTGTGAATGCAGGTATTATTGTTCGCCCGGGTGTGTTGTAATTGAGTTTCATCATATTTCCAGATACTGATATCTGATTGAGTTTCAGAGCAATTTGACTAAGACTGAAATGTTGAAAGTTGAAAGGATTTAGAGCATAACTTCCAGCAGCAGCTTGTGAATCTACAAAGCCAATAACCACGCGGGTAGGTCTTAATCCATTGAATACATTATTGTAGTTGAAGCTTAAACTTCCCGCAGGTATATTCATGAGTCGGACCTCTGTTCTGGTAAACGGATATTTTGCATTAGTTGTCTTTAATTGTTCTGCATGTGCGGTGATGATTGAAGGTAATACTTGAAGTTTACAAACTTTTAAATGAATGTCTTCAATGACTACTTCAAAATTTGGAGTTCCTTCATTAGTTATCAGAAAAAACTCTGGCCGATACCTATATAGTTTCACGTTGATGGCGATAGAATTTAACATAAATCTATCTCAACTAAACAGATCATGTAAGAGAGGTCCCTCCGTGTCACATATTTGAGATTCTGTAAAATACAGGAACCGATTATACAGTGTTGTATTGGATCCATTTTTCACATCGTTATCATCGTAATGTCCTGTAATATCTTTCAAATACAACTGACTCGTTAGTTGAGATTTGTTTGCATCGGATCCATAGGATAACATATTCTGAATCATGGCTTTGTACGGATAATGTGTAGTTGAAGAGGTGACCATTTTGTTTTGTACAGTTACATCCACTTGTGAAAACATGGAATGAAGAAAATTGTTGACGGGTCCGACATATTCGGTGGCTTTTAAGTTGTGTCAATCTGCATGTTTTATTCTAGCTTTTATGTAGAGCCTGCTTCTCTTTAAGTCTATGTATTCTAAGGAATTTTGTGCTGCAATTACAAATTATATGGGTGCATTCCCAGTCAGCTGAGAAGTAGATCTTTGTTCATCATAATATATTCTCTCCACACATGTCATAGTTGGAAGAAGTGAAAACAGGTCAAGACCACTATGTTGTGCCTCTTGAAAGCCTTCTGTAGTTAATGCGGCCATTTCATTTACTAAATATGTCTTTGAATGAAGATTTCAATATCTTTTTCTTAGTCTGTTTCTTGACAAGCTTCTTGTTTGGTGTCTTTAATCGTTTTACTGTTGATTTTTTCTTCAGTCTTTTTACTGTTGACTTTTTCTTCAGTCTTGTTACTGTTAACTTTTTCTTTGAAGTTTTCGTTACTTTTTTAGTCTTTTTGGTCTGTCTCCTTTGACGTTTCCTTGTAGGACTGACACTTTTATTTAATCTTTTCCTTTTTATACCTTGCTGGTTTCTTTCTACCTCGTCTTTGGCTTGGTCGATAGATTGTTGTATTGGAGATACCAACTTTACTGCAACTTTTTCACTATGTCCACCTTTACGTGGAGATCCTATAGGCGTAATAAATTGACGTGAACTACCTGACAGTGATCCACCACCTATCTGCTTTCCACCTCGATGTGCATAGTTAATGTATGGATTGTTGCCATTTACCTAAGTTTTGGTAATAATGAATCCATTTCTGCGTATTAGGTATATACATTTTGTCCATATTTCAGAAAAATGGAAACGTTTTCAAATGAAGTGTAATGGTCGATGGTTGATCCAGAAATGAAGCCAAATCACCTCGACTGGTGGTTATATATATATCTATATCATACATGTTATTGTTCTTTACATGAACATAGAATGGGATTTCTACAATTGTTAACCAATTTCCCACCGATGTGGCAGGTAATCTACGAAGAAGAGGTCGCTGTTCTCTATTTACGATTGACTCTCCACAGATATCAGAATATAGGTAAATTGCATCAGTTTTTGAAAGTGTGCATGCAATACCTGCTTCCACTAACGCAATTCTCCATGTTCCTTCTAATAAAAGCGGTACACTTAAATGGCTCTTAAATTTGTATGATTTATTATGTGGAAAATACTCCAGAGATTTGTCACTGCTCATGGTAATATAGAAACTCATGACTACTGATTGGAAGATGCAGGTTCAATGATATCTATCTCATTCATCCATTGATTATATTTATCTGGCCAGCCTTCGAATTTAACATACCACTGCACTTGACCATTTCGTTTTCTTTTTCGGATTTTCTTTTCAATATACCATAAAGTATTTTCATCCTTATCAACCTTTTGTAATTCTGACTCATAAAAATTTCCTTTAATAGGTTCACCCATAAAATCTTTTATCCCATACATCGGAATAGCTTGCATACGAAATCGATTTCTGATTTTAAAAATCTCCCTGGTGAAATGTTCATCATATGATCTGTCAAATATCATGTTGACACGGGAAATCCTAACCATGTCGCCCTTTTTAAAATGATATTTTCTTGCTTTCATTTTGGAGGGTTTAGACTTCAAATACATATATGTCCAAACATCTGCTTCGTTGTTCCTGTTAATATCGCGTGGAGCAATGTTGTTTAAACTTTTATGTGGTGTTGCATTGTAACTCATCACAATATCCTGTAAAACGTCTATGTATTTATGAGTTCTTTGCTTGGTGAAATATCGATACATCATATTTTTGATAGTTTTGATTACTCGTTCAACCATGTTGGCTTTCGTGTCAGAATTTTGCGTGGTAAAATAGTAGATGCCCTCATTTCTCAAATACGTTTTCATGATATTATTATTGAATTCTTTCCCGTTATCCGATCTCACTTTCTTGCATGTTCGTCCTTTTTTCAGTATGTTTTGTAATGCTTTGACTATATCTTTTGCTGTTTTGTTTTTCAGTGGTTCGACCCAGAGATATTTGGAAAATATGTCGATGACAAAGAGGA